>OU342734.1:308278776-308571276 GCA_910589765.1 Avena atlantica | reverse complement strand
GATTACCGTTCACTCAATGAGGTGACTATAAAGAACAAATACCCTTTGCCAAGAATCAATGATTTGTTTGATCAGCTTGAAGGAGCTTGTGTATTCTCAAAGATTGACCTTCGGTCAGGTTATTTCCAACTCAAGATAAGAGAACAAGACATACCTAAAACAGCTTTCACCACAAGGTATGGATTGTATGAGTATACCGTGATGCCATTTGGTTTGACCAATGCACCAGCATACTTCATGAATATGATGAACAAGGTGTTCATGGAATTTCTTGATAAGTTTGTTGTCGTTTTCATCGATGACTTTTTGATCTACTCCAAGAGCAAAGAAGAACATGAAGGACATTTGCGTTTGATGCATGAGAAGCTTAGAGAGCATAAACTTTATGCCAAATTCAGCAAGTGTGAATTCTGGTTGAATGAAGTTGGATTTCTTGGACACGTTGTGTCAGGGGATGGTGTTGCAGTTGATCCTACTAAAGTTTCGGCTGTAACTGAATGGGAATCTCCCAAGTCAGTGAAAGAAGTTCGTAGTTTCCTTGGCTTAGTAGGTTACTACAGAAGATTCATTGAGAATTTCTCCAAGGTAGCAAAACCCATGACTGAATTACTAAAGAAAGGCAAGAAATTTGCTTGGTCTGAGGGATGTGAACTCAGCTTTCAAGAATTGAAGAAGAGACTTGTGACAGCACCAGTCTTGTGTTTGCCAGATTTGGAAAAAGATTTCCAAGTGTATTGTGATGCATCTCATCATGGATTAGGTGCAGTACTTACGCAAGAAGGGAAAGTTGTGGCTTATGCCTCGAGACAACTCAAAACTCATGAAGTGAACTATCATACTCATGATTTGGAGTTAGCCTCTGTTGTCCATGCACTCAAAACATGGAGACATTATCTTTTGGGAAAGCGTTGTGAAGTGTTCACAGATCACAAGAGTTTGAAGTATATCTTCACCCAGAAAGAAATTAACATGAGACAAAGAAGATGGCTAGAACTCATCAAGGACTATGACTTAAGTTTGCAATACCACCCCGATAAAGCAAATGTTGTAGCGGATGCTCTAAGCCGTAAGGTTTTTGTGAATGGCCTACTAAGGGAGAACTGCCAGATGATCTGTGTGCCCAATTTAGAGACCTCAGATTGGAGATTGTGCCTGAAGGACATCTCATGTCTTTGGATGTTCAACCCACTTTGTTGGACAAGATTCGAGAAGCTCAGAAGTCCGATAAGGAAATTGAAGAGATTAAGAAAAAGATTGGTAAAGGAAAAGCCAAAGGATTACATGAAGACGAACAGGGTACTTTATGGCATGGAAAACGTATCTGTGTTCCACAAGATCCGGATCTTCGGAAATTGATTTTGCAAGAAGCACACAACTCACCGTATTCCATTCATCCGGGTAACACCAAAATGTACATGGATATGAAGGAAATATTTTGGTGGAATAATCTCAAGAAGGACATCGCCGAACATATTGCTTTGTGTGATGTGTGTAGTAGAGTGAAAGCGGAGCATCAGAAACCAGCAGGTTTGCTTCAACCACTACCTATTCCTGATTGGAAGTGGGACAAGATTGGCAGGGATTTCATTACCGGATTGCCAAGGACCCGGTCAGGATATGATTCCATTTGGGTAGTAGTGGATCGCCTAACTAAAGTGGATCATTTCATACCCGTGAAGACAACCTATACAAGTGCTAAGTTGGCCAAGATCTATATGAGTAGAATTGTATGTCTACATGGAGTGCCCAAGAGTATTGTGTCAGATAGAGGAACCCAATTCACTTCTCATTTTTGGAGGCAATTACATGAGTCATTGGGAACGAGGTTGGAATTCAGCACTGCTTTTCATCCTCAAACTGATGGACAAACAGAAAGGACTAATCAGATTCTTGAAGATATGTTGAGGGCATGTTCCCTAGACTATGGAGCCAGTTGGGATGAAAGTCTGCCTTACGCAGAATTTTCTTATAACAACAGCTATCAAGCCAGCATTGATATGGCACCATTTGAGTTTCTATACGGGAGAAAATGTACCACCCCATTGTTATGGAATGGTGTGGGAGAAAGAAGTTTGTTCGGACCAGAACTTATCAAACAAGCCGAAGAGAAAGTCAAGCTGGTTAATGACAGATTGAAGATAGCACAGTCCCGACAGAAAAGCTACGCAGATCCTAAGCGTAGAGAAGTCATCTATGAAGTTGGTGATAGAGCTTATCTTAGAGTGTCACCACTTCGTGGAGTGAAGAGGTTTGGAGTCAAAGGGAAGTTGGCCCCAAGATATGTTGGACCATTCAAGATTCTGAGTCGTAAAGGAGAAGTTTCTTATGAAATTGAATTGCCAGAATCTTTGTCAGCTATTCATAATGTGCTTCATGTGAGTCAGCTTAAGAAATGCCACCCAGAAATGGAAGAAACTTCTTTGAAGGATACTATACCTTTAGAAGAGGTTCAATTGGAGAGTGACCTCACTTATGAAGATAAACCTATCAAGATTCTTGAGACTGCAGAAAGAGTTACTCGAACTAAAACAATCAAGTTTTGTAAAGTTCAATGGAACCATCATTCCGAAGAAGAAGCAACATGGGAAAGAGAAGATGATCTTCGGAAAGACCACCCTCACCTATTTGCTAGCCAATCCGAATCTCGAGGGCGAGATTCACCTTAAGGGGGTTAGATTTGTAACATCCCTAAAATCATGTTTCAAACTCATGCATATCATCCATGCATCCATGATCACATATAGAGTTCTTTCCAAACAAATCAATTCAAAAACAAGAGCATATGAGCTCATTATTTTATGTGATCAGCATTTGAATCAAATGCTACTCTCCAATGAGAGATTGTTGTTCATGAAACAAAACTTTGTTGTATTATTGCTCTCAGGTTGTATTGCTAGATTACTAAGACTTAAACCAAAGTTTCAAAACAAATATGATTTGAAAACCAATTTCAAAACCTATTCAAACTAGTGATATGCCACTGCTTATTTTATTTTATTCCAAGTGACCAAGACAATTCAAAGTGACCACCTGGTTTTATGCCCAGAAATGTGATTGTTGCACACTGCAAAAATCCTGAAAAGATTTGAATTCAAATAGGTTTTGAAATCATTTGAATTTGATTCCTGAAATTGAAAAAAGAAAAAGAAAAGGAGAAAAGAATTTGAAAAGGGCCTGCGCCACCTATCTAGCCCAACGATGGATTCAGCCCACTAAGCCCACCCGGGTCCCCTCTCTCTCACTCGCAGACGCACCCACCGAGTGACTGACGCTAGGACCCCACCCCCTCTCTGTTTCTCTCGCTGACAACTGGGCCTCACTGCTGCGTCACCCTTCGTCCCCAAATAGCGCCCACGACCATGTCGTCGACCGTTCCCTCCGCCATTCACTGTCGCGTTGATTCCGCGCTTAATTGCCATTGATACCGCGCGAGATCCTTGCCCCCGCTCTGGCTATAAGACCACCTCCCCCTCGCGGCCATTTCCCCCAACAAAGCCAGACAGAAACGCCCCCAGGCTGCCCGCAATCGCTCCTGCACCTCCGCCGACAGAGCTAACTCCGGCGACCAATCCCGGTGAGCCCCGTGCGCCCCTTCTTCTCTAGTTCTTGCAGACATCTTCGCAACTTCCTTGCGCACCTTCTGACACCATTGGTTCCTCCTATACCGCCCCAGGTCGTCGTCTTCGTCAATGTGGCATCCCGCAAAACCACTACTAGAAAATCGCGTTGTTTTTGTGCATTGCATCATCATGACCGCATGCTCATGTCATCATGCCACATTGCATTTGAGCATCGTCATCATCTTCCATTTGCTTGCATAAAACTATTTTCGGAAAAACCTATTTTGTTTTCTAAACGCCCCGTCTTTGTCAAACGCAAAACCCGGGTCTCCGGATTATTTTGTTTTGTCTTCTATCGGTTTGCAAAAACCCTGTTTTAAACAAATAAAATATTTAATTATTTTAGTGGGGGCAGCCAAACCGGGCCGATCCGACCCAGACGACCACCCCCAGAATAAAACGGTCCACCCCAAAATCCCTAATCTACCTAGTCCCAATCTACCCACCAACCGCAGCTCGCCACCTCACCCCTGGACCCAATCCCCACCCACCTTGCCACCTCATCAATCCCAGACTTCCCCCCCCCCCCTCTCTCTTTCTCACACAGCCCCCCTACCCCCTCTCTCTTACACCCTGGCCCCACGCCACACACACACTCAGCACACCACACAACACCACACAGCCAAACCCCACTCACCGACCGCCGGGTCCCACCGCGCCGGCCCCACCCCAGCCCCCACTCCCTCCACCCCGCCAGCCTGGTCCCACCCCCAACCCGCTGCCACTCGGGCCCCACCCCGGCCCCACTCTCCACTCAACCTCCCCACCGACGCCTCCCTCACCCGAGCCCCACCCCGCTCGCGACCGCGCTCCTCCTCTCTCCCCACGCTCCCGCAACCGCCCCGCCTCTCTCCTTCTTCCTCCCCTCCGGCCTCCGCCCACCCCTGTTCCTCCTCCGCTCCGGCAGCCGCCTCCACCGCGGCCCCCTCGTCGCCTCTCCCTCTGCGCCGGCACGTCCCCCCCCGCCGCCCTCTCCCTCCGTCCACCCCCCCCCCTCGAGCGCGCTGCGCCTCCCCCTCTGGGCCACGGCCACGCCCGCCGCCCCGGGATCCCCATCGCCACCTCCAGCAGCCTCCACCCCTCCTTTCGCCGCCGCCCTTTGCCAGGCTCGCCGCCGCCAATCGCCACCACCCCCTCTCTCCGCGTGGCCCCGACGCGCGGCCCCCACCTGGCCGGCGCCAGTGCCCCCTCTCCCTCCTCGCGCCTCCCGCTCTCCCCGTCGCCTCCCCGGACGCTCGCGCCGAGCCCCTCCTTGCCACCTGCGCCCTTTCCCTCCTCGCCTCCCTCTCGTCCTGCTCCCCGCCACCGTGTGTCCCTCCGCCGAGCCCGACCCGGCGCGCTCCGGCCGACCTCGTCCCGCTCTGCTCCCCGTCGCCATACTCCGGCGTCGCCTGCACCGAGCTCTTCGACGCCCGCGGGCCCCTCTCCGGCCGACCTCCTCTGCCCGATCTCCTCCTGGCCGCGTCGAGCTCGTCATGCGCCGCCCCGCCCCTCTGCGTCCTCCCCCTCGCCCACGTGTAGGAGCTCCTCTGCTCCCTGACGTCCTCGTGCCCTGCCTGCCACACGCGTGGTGCCTGCTGCCCCTGTTCCTGCATGGCTCAGTGGCCACTCCGTTTTGGTCGGTGGTAAGTCGATGGACGTGGTGTGCTGATGGTAGATGTTGTGATGATGTGCCAGTCCGGTGGTTCCTCCAATCCGTTTGATAAGACGGTGCTGTTGTTTGTGATGACCCCATTTGGTGTTGCCGCACGAGACCCTTCTGAGCGTCAAAGATCTTCCTCACCGACAAGACCGTCAACAGACCCGAAGACGGAACCAAACCCGAAGGCTCGACATGATCTTCCTCAGGGGACGCCAAGACACCCGTCTATCCCCGAAGACCGAACCCCGTGGACCGACACGATCCCCTTCACGGATACGACCAGTACTCCCTCGAGGACGCCGAGTACTTCACCCCGGACACCGTGCGACAAGATCTACTTCACGGATCTGAAGACCCCGGTACCCGATCCACTCAAGTCCGCCATCGACGCCACGATCGGCAATGACCAAGGCGGATCCGATGCGCCCCGACACCAAACCAAGTCCTGCTTCCCGGATGCGACCATATCTACCTCGGTTACCCGAGACCGATCCCGTCAAACCCTGAACCCTGAGACCGAACCCCGAACCCCGGAACCAAGATCGCTGAACCCTAATGTGTGACCCTTATCCGAGAACCCTATTTTATAAATGCCATATTTATAATTGTTGCATATTAAATTGTTCATGCATGCATCCTTGTCTGTGGTTTGGGGGCCTTATGCCGATTCACCTCATAATTAAATATGGGGCCCATATGCGGGCGAATCTAGCCTTATATTGGCCTCATTTAAATTTGTGCATCGAACCGTTGTCATATCTTGCCTTGTTAAAACAACATTTAAATTGCGGGGTTTCTAAACAACATGAACCACCTAATTAATTGTCGGGACCCCGGTTCCGCTTAACCTTGCCTAATTGCATCGCACCTTTGCCATATCATACATCATGCATGCATCATGCCCGATCTTTTGCCGTAGTATTAAATAGTGCATCCGGTGTTTCTTCTAGTGTGTTGCTTCTTCGCGGATAAGGCCGTTGAGTGGATGTGAGATTCGCCCCGATCTTCGGATGAACCTTCGACAATGTTTTCAGGCGAGCATCTCCCCCTTTCTACCTATCTTACTTTTATAGTATTTATTCCCTCCAGATGATCTATTGCTATCTGTGTTGCGTTGCTCTAGTATTTCGTACCCGTGATTTCCTTGCAGCCTTATATTGCCTTGGACACATCCTATTACCTGTTCTTTGGTAGATAGCTGGACTTGCGCGTCGTAGTCGCTTGCTCAAGTGTTGTTGCGTGTCGCCCAGTACCACAGTTGTTGGAGTATTGCCGCATGTTTGATGTTGGAGATGATCATGGCTTTACTTATCGTTCACTTTAATTCCTGTTTAAACAACTAAAATTGAAGTAAGTAAGCAGAGGCACAGGTGGGCAATAGATGTTATTTGGTTGTTAACCGTCCACTTGTGTCCCGTAGGACCCCGAGTACTTGATACCTGTTCCTTGAATAATCGCGCTATCAACATCCGGGAGGATTATGGGACCCCCCCTGAGCTAGAGCTTGATTCATTCTTATTTCTTGGGGCCACAAACTAGTTTGAGGTTTTATTTACGATCCTGTACTTATGCCATGCTTTACTTCTTTATTTACGATTGTGCGAGGAGCACCTGTACTGTTTAGGATCAGGACACGTTTTTGCGGTGTCGACAATCCCAGTTTTGGGTTCCCAGTCGTTCACAGCCGTCCACCCAAACCTCGGGTCCGTCTCGGAGTCAGCTAACTTTGTTGCGGGTGTACTCCAAGGGGTGGCCCCCGGAAATATTTCTGAATCTGGTGATTGCTTTGTCGTGAAGGCCTCGTTGGGTTTTGATTTGGTTTTTCCGAGGTTGATCGAGTGTGTGTTGCTATTTGTGCACCCCGGCCGGGTAAAACTTTCTGAAAGCCGTGTCTGCGGTTATGGACGACTTGGAGCACAGTATCTCGATCATAGACAACTATAACTAAAGTAGTGCTATGAATTTGACTTTATAATGACTAGTAATTAGCTTCACTATAACGGAATGGCTAAATAAAACTGCCAACAATTGCTTGTTTTGGTTGTCGCTTGCGACCATTGTATCTGACTAGTAAGTATTGCAACTATAACGGAATGGCTAAATAAAAGTACCAACAACTGCTGGGTTTTTGGGTTATCTCATGCTAATTGTATCTGACTAGTAAGTGTTGCAACTACCACGGAATGGTTAACTAAAAGTGCCCACTGCTTAATTTATCAGGATGATTACCTATACCTGACTAGTAATTGCTGCAACGATAACAGAATAAATAAAACTGCCAACAGTGTGAGTTCCTCGGTCGACTTCCTCGTTTGGTCTCGAGGGGGAAACACCAGGATGGGTTTATTTGGTGGTAGTATCAGGTTGGTTCCGAATAGGTCTTTCTTACCCCTCTCTGATAGCCGCTAGTTGTATCGAGTCTCTATAGGTTGTTTAGTGCATGTTGCCGCTGCCGCTTCAGTCCACCATACCTATGTAGGCGAGGACCGCCGAATTCTAGCCTCGCCGTGTACTGGCCTCAGTACCGACGCTCCTCTTTTTCCTTTGCCCTTTGTCGGCACCCCTTTTGTTTTAGCAGGTTTCGACGTCGTTAGCAGGGTTACCCTTCCGGCTTGGCCTAGGCAGGGTTATGGACGCCATTGGTTATTCTTCAGGGCTCTTAGCCCCATTTGCATCTTGTCCGTAGCTGGACGCTCTATCGTTTTCAAGGTGATTTGGATCTTTGTTCTGTATATATGTATTCTTGACTCTTGGAGTCGTGTTGA
Source organism: Avena atlantica (assembly GCA_910589765.1). Classification (NCBI taxonomy): domain Eukaryota; kingdom Viridiplantae; phylum Streptophyta; class Magnoliopsida; order Poales; family Poaceae; genus Avena; species Avena atlantica. The sequence continues at coordinate 308,563,249 of OU342734.1, read as the reverse complement.
ATACATATTTGTTCTGTGGGTCCCATCGAGGACTATTGTGTAATGTTATTACTTCGTTTTCCACCCGCACGAAAGTGCCTGGTGGGCACCTTTGAATCGTTTCTATGTGGGTTTGGCGGAAAGCGCTGAAACTTGCATAGGGTCGATTCTAAGGGTGTTACAGAGTGGTATCAGAGCTCAGCAGTTGCGATACCCCACAAGTCCAGCCTGTAGGATAACCTAGCTAACGGCCGAAGTAGAGTGTCAAAACTATTTTTGAAAAATCGGTTGGATAGTTCTGATTAGGTCTGATTTACTCCTTACCCCTCTGCTATTCCCTTCTTACCTCTGCGTGTTTTGAATCCGCTCTCTTCTCTCTCTTCGAGTCCAGGATTTCTCGTGGTTGGGATCTGTCGTACCTTCAGGGTTTCGCTTCCTCCTTTGATAACGGTGTTCTACCATCCGGTGTTCATGTTGTCTGAGGAATCCGTCTACTGTGGTACCATTCTTTGTTTCTTGTTTGTGCTTTCCGGTGTTTTCCGACACGACGACATCATCTACGCCAGATCTGATGCAGAGTCCGCATTAGTCCTTTGTTTCCGAACCTCGCTTGTCGAGATCTTCAGTCTAATTCCGAGAGTTGGTTGCATAATTCGCCTATTCGTGTGCAGAGTAATGGTTTGGGTGCACGATGGACTGATCACCATCCGACTACTCTTATCATTCGCTCTTGTACATCGAATCAGTGGATCCAGCAATTTTACCCCGTCCACGAAAGCTAGGGGTGGCTTTATTTGTTGATACCTCTGCCTTTGACCTTTTGTTTCCGGAGTGTTCTCTCGACGATCACGGACAACGACCCTTTGTTAGTGGTGTCGCAAGGATCTACACGAAGCGAGAAGACGCAGATCGCCGACCTTCCTTCCGGTACCATGAGGCGGATCTCGAGGGCGAGATCCATTGTTAGTGGTGTCGAATTGTGGCATCCCGCAAAACCACTACTAGAAAATCGCGTTGTTTTTGTGCATTGCATCATCATGACCGCATGCTCATGTCATCATGCCACATTGCATTTGAGCATCGTCATCATCTTGCATTTGCTTGCATAAAACTATTTTCGGAAAAACCTATTTTGTTTTCTAAACGCCCCGTATTTGTCAAACGCAAAACCCGGGTCTCCGGATTATTTTGTTTTGTCTTCTATCGGTTTGCAAAAACCCTGTTTTAAACAAATAAAATATTTAATTATTTTAGTGGGGGCAGCCAAACAGGGCCGATCCGACCCAGACGACCACCCCCAGAATAAAACGGTCCACCCCAAAATCCCTAATCTACCTAGTCCCAATCTACCCACCAACCGCAGCTCGCCACCTCACCCTTGGACCCAATCCCCACCCACCTTGCCACCTCATCAATCCCAGACTTCCCTCCCCCCCTCTCTCTCTTTCTCACACAGCCCCCCCTACCCCCTCTCTCTTACACCCTGGCCCCACGCCACACACACACTCAGCACACCACACAACACCACACAGCCAACCCCCCACTCACCGACCGCCGGGTCCCACCGCGCCGGGCCCCACCCCACAGCCCCCACTCCCTCCACCCCGCCAGCCTGGTCCCACCCCCAACCCGCTGCCACTCGGGCCCCACCCTGGCCCCACTCTCCACTCAACCTCCCCACCGACGCCTCCCTTACCCGAGCCCCACCCCGCTCGCGACCGCGCTCCCTCCTCTCTCCCCCACGCTCCCGCAACCGCCCCGCCTCTCTCCTTCTTCCTCCCCTCCGGCCTCCGCCCGCCCCTGTTCCTCCTCCGCTCCGGCAGCCGCCTCCACCGCGGCCCCCTCGTCGCCCTCTCCTCTGCGCCGGCACGTCCCCGCCGCCCTCTCCTCCGTCCACCGGCCGCCCCCCCTCGAGCGCGTCGCGCCTCCCCCTCTGGGCCACGGCCGCGCCGCCCCGGGATCCCCATCGCCACCGCCAGCAGCCTCCACCCCTCCTTCCGCCGCCGCCCTTTGCCAGGCTCGCCGCCGCCAATCGTCACCACCCCCTCTCTCCGCGTGGCCCCGACGCGCGGCCCCCACCTGGCCGGCGCCAGTGCCCCCTCTCCCTCCTCGCGCCTCCCGCTCTCCCCGTCGCCTCCCCCGACGCTCGCGCCGAGCCCCTCCTTGCCACCTGCGCCCTTTCCCTCCTCGCCTCCCTCTCGTCCTGCTCCCCGCCACCGTGTGTCCCTCCGCCGAGCCCGACCCGGCACGCTCCGGCCGACCTCGTCCTGCTCTGCTCCCCGTCGCCGTCCTCCGGCGTCGCCTGCACCGAGCTCTTCGACGCCCGCGGGCCCCTCTCCGGCCGACCTCCTCTGCCCGATCTCCTCCTAGCCGTGTCGAGCTCGTCATGCGCTGCCCCGACCCTCTGCGTCCTCCCCCTCGCCCACGTGCAGGAGCTCCTCTGCTCCCTGACGTCCTCGTTCCCTGCCTGCCACACGCGTGGTGCCTGCTGCCCCTGTTCCTGCATGGCTCAGTGGCCACTCCATTTTGGTCGGTGATAAGTTGATGGACGTGGTGTGCTGATGGTAGATGTTGTGATGATGTGCCATTCCGGTGGTTCCTCCAATCCGTTTGATAAGACGGTGTTGTTGTTTGTGATGACCCCATTTGGTGTTGCCGCACGAGACCCTTCTGAGCGTCAAAGATCTTCCTCGCCGACAAGACCGTCAACAGACCCGAAGACGGAACCAAACCCGAAGGCTCGACATGATCTTCCTCAGGGGACGCCAAGACACCCGTCTAACCCCGAAGACCGAACCCCGTGGACCGACACGATCCCCTTCACGGATACGACCGGTACTCCCTCGAGGACACCGAGTACTTCACCCCGGACACCGTGCGACAAGATCTACTTCACGGATCCGAAGACCCCGGTACCCGATCCACTCAAGTCCGCCATCGACGCCACGATCGGCAAGGACCAAGGCGGATCCGATGCGCCCCGACACCAAACCAAGTCCTGCTTCCCGGATGCGACCAGATCTACCTCCGTTACCCGAGACCGATCCCGTCGAACCCTGAACCCTGAGACCGAATCCCGAACCCCGGAACCAAGATCGCCGAACCCTAATGTGTGACCCTTATCCGAGAACCCTATTTTATAAATGCCATATTTATAATTGTTGCATATTAAATTGTTCATGCATGCATCCTTGTCTGTGGTTTGGGGGCCTTATGCCGATTCACCTCATAATTAAATATGGGGCCCATATGCGGGCGAATCTAGCCTTATATTGGCCTCATTTAAATTTGTGCATCAAACCGTTGTCATATCTTGCCTTGTTAAAACAACATTTAAATTGCGAGGTTTCTAAACAACATGAACCACCTAATTAATTGTCGGGACCCCGGTTCCGCTTAACCTTGCCTAATTGCATCGCACCTTTGCCATATCATACATCATACATGCATCATGCCCGATCTTTTGCCGTAGTATTAAATAGTGCATCCGGTGTTTCTTCTAGTGTGTTGCTTCTTCGCGGATGTGGCATCCCGCAAAACCACTACTAGAAAATCGCGTTGAATTTGTGCATTGCATCGTCATCATCATGCATTGTTTGCTTAAAACTATTTTTGCAAAGCCCGATTTGTTTTCCAAACGCCCCATCTTAATTCAAATGCAAAGCCCGGCTCTCCGGATTAATTATTTTTGGCCGCTATCGGTTTGCACACGGCCCCTTTAAATCAAATAAAAAGTTTCATTGTTTTAGTGGGGGCAGTCGAACGGGCCGACTCGACCCGAACGACCACCCCCATTTTATAAACGGTCCACCTAGACCTGCCCTTCTAAATCCTAAGGCTACCAACTAATCTACCCACCCCTTTCCTCCACATCACCCCAACCAGTAGGAGCACGCCACCTCACCTCCTCCCTCTTCATTACCCAATCACCACTCGCCACGTAACCCCTCCCCTCCCCACCTAATCTCCCTCCTCTCTCTCTCTCAGCTCACCATACCCACCACACACCCTACACTACACGCACACAGCGCCCCTGGCCGCTCTGGCCCCACCTGGCCAGTACACAGCAGCACACACGCGCACTCCACGCGCAGCCCACACCCGCCAGCCCCAACCCACTGACCCTGGGCCCCACGTCCCCAGACCCCACCCGCAGACATCCCCTCCCTGGCCACACGCCTCTCACGCGGAACCCACGCAGACTCGCCGCGCGGCCCCGTCCCCCACCCCCGCACGCCGACGCTCCCTCCACCCTCCGCAGCTCCGCGCCGCCGGCGCCGGCCCGCCTCCGAGCCGTGGCCGCTTCCCCCACCGCCTCCGCCGCTCTCGCTTGCCTCCCCGCCGCCTCTCCGTTTCCGCGCGCCGCCGTCGCCGTCCGCCGCCGCGGCCCCGCCCCGCGCCGGCTCGCTCCTCTGCAGCCCCGCCGCCGGGCCCTGCCGTCCCCGACGCCCTGAAGCCGCCCAGGCCGCCTCTCCTCCGCCGGCGCCCGCGCTCCCGCCCGCCTCCGTCGAGCATGCGCCGCCCCGACCCCGGCGTCTGCCCGCCTCCTTCCCCGCCGCGCAGCGCCCCGCCGCCCCGCTCTCTCCTTCCCCGGCGCACCAAGCCCCGCCCCGCGCTCGGCCCTCGCCTGGCCGCCTCCGCGCGAGCTCCCTCTGGCCTTCTCCTCCGCTTCGCTGCCGCGCGGCCTGCCCCCTCCGCTGCGTCCGCTCCGGCGAGCTCCGCCGCCTCACCCTCCTGCCGGCGTCTGCCCCCGCCCCGCCTCGCCGCGTCTGCCCCGGCTCGCCCCTCGCCGCCCAGGCCGCGCGCCCGCCGGCGCCGTGCGCCGTCCGTCGACATCAGCCGTTCGTGCGCAGCAGGGCCTCGGCCTCCTTCGTCACCGACCTGCATGATGTTAGTGTGGTGATGGTTTCTGTATGGGAAGGTGCCTTGCGTTGTTCTGTTGCGGCTCGGGTACGACAAGTTCGCCAAGATTCTCGAGGCGGAGACCCCCGTACCGGTACCGACGTAAGAGATGGAACCGAAGACCCCGATCTCAGGGATCCGAAGCGCCAAGGTCACCGACAAGATCGTCGTCACGACACCCCGAGTACTACCACCCAGGATCCGATGGTCGTACCTCCGAGAACTCCGTCACATAGCACCAAGTACTTCTTCATGGAACCGTCGGAACCCGCAAGAACCTTGGCGTTTGAACCGAAGAAGCTATGCCGTGAAACCCCGATACCCGAAGGTCGACATCGAACCGAAGCACCAAGGCCTCCTCGATGACATGCAACCCGAGTCCGACATCGGCAATCGAAGTGGGAACCCCAAGTACTTCGTCATAGGACCGGACGCGACAAGGTCTACCTCACGGACACCGAGAACTCCCCCCCCCCCCGGACGCCAAGACCGACAACATGCCCCGAGAACCCGGATGCGACAAGACCTACCTCCATGGCCGAGAACGTCCCACCGAGACCGTTCCGTCGAACCCTGGACCCCGAGACCGACCCCGGACCCCGAACCCCGGAACCCCAAGTTCGTCGAACCCCAACAAGATCGCCGAACCCTAATGTGTGAACCCCTTCCCGCAAACCCTATTTTTATAAATGAAATATAACCTTGTCGCATACTAAATTGTCATTCATCTCGCATGCATATCATTGGTTTGGGGGCCTTATGCCGATTCACCTTATAATTAAATATGGGGCCCATATGCGGGCAAATCTAGTCCCATATTGGCCTCATTTAAATTGATGTAGCGAACCGGTACCATATTTTGGCCATGTTAATACAACATTTAAATTGCGGGGTAGATAAATAACTGGAACCATCTAACTAATTGTCGGGACCCCGGTTCCGCTTAACATGACCTAATCAAATCGCACTTTTGCCATGTCATGCATCATACATGCATCATGCCGATCTTCTGTCGTTGTATTAAATAATGCATCCGGTGTTCCTTCTAGTGATTTGCTTCTTCGCGGATAAGGCCGTTGAGTTGATGTGAGCTTCGACCCGATCTTCGGTTGAACCCTTCGGCAATGTTTTCAGGCGAGCATCTCCCCTTTCTACCTATCTTACTTTTATAGTATTTACTTCCCTCCTGTTGATCTATTGCTATCTGTGTTGCGTTGCTCTAGTTTCGTACCCGTGATATCCCTTGCAGCCATATATAGCCTTGGACACATCCTATTACCTGTTGTTTGGTAGATAGTTGGACCCGCGTGTCGTAGTCGCTTGCTCAAGTGTTTTGCTTGTCGTCAAGTACCACAGATGTGGAGAATTGCCGCATGTTGATGTTGGAGATGATCATGGCTTTACTTTTTCGTTCACTTTAATTCCTGTTTAACAACTAAAATTGAATTAAGCAGAGGCATCGGTGGGTGATAGGTAATATTTGGTTTCCGACCGCCCACTTGTGTCCCGTAGGACCCGAGTTCTTGACACCTGTTCCGAGATCGAGCGCGCTAACCACAGGTGGGGAGATATGGGCCCCCCATTGATTATTACCTGATTTCAAAGTATTGTACTGGGGGCCACAAACTAGTTTGAGGTTTTATTTACTATCCTGTACCTATGCCATGTTTACCGCTTTATTTACGATTGTGTGAGGAGCACGCTGTACTGTTTAGGAAGCGGAGTGTTTTCGCTGTATCGACAGTCCCCGATTGGGGACCTGCTGTCGTTTACAGCCACTGACGCAAACCCTAAGTCCGTCTCGAAGACCGGCCGACTTCGTTGCGGGTGTCGACTTGGTGGGGTGGCCCCCACGTACTTGCTTTGGGTCTGGGAACGTCGTGACTTAGGCCCCGCCGACATACCGATGGGTGTATGTTAACTGATCTGGCAAAAAGGGTCGAAGTGCTTGTGGATACTTTGGTGCACCCCTGCAGGGTTAAATCTTTTCGAGAAGCCGTGTCCGCGGTTATGGACGACTTGGAGCACAGTGCTTGATCATAGACAACTATAACTAAAGTTTACTGTTTTAATTTGACTTGTATCCGATTTGACTAGTAATCAGCTTCACTACAACAGAATGGCTAAATAAAAGTACCAACAACTGCTGGGTTTTGGGGTTATCTCATGCTAATTGTATCTGATTAGTAAGTGTTGCAACTATAACGGAATGATTAACTAAAAGTGCCCACTGCTTATTTTAACAGGATGATTAACTGAACCTGACTAGTAATTGCTGCAACGATAACCGAATAAATAAAACTGCCAACTGTGTGAGTTCCTCGGTTGACTTCCTCGTTTGGTCTCGAGGGGGAAACACCAGGATGGGTTTGTTTGGTGATAGCTTCAGGTTGGATCCGGTTAGGTCATTCTTATCCCTCTCTGATAGTCGCCAGTTGTATCGAGTCTCTATAGGTTGTTTAGTGCATGCTGCCGCTGCCGCTCAGTCCACCATACCTATGTAGGCGAGGACCGCCGAATTCTAGTCTCGCCGTGTACTGGCCTCAGTACTGACGCTCCTCTTTTTCCTTTGCCCTTTGTCGGCACCCCTTTTGTTTAAGCAGGTTTTGAGATCGACGTCGCTAGCAGGGTTACCCTTCCGGCTTGGCCTGGGCAGGGTTATGGACGCCATCGGTTATTCTTCAGGGCTCTTAGCCCCATTTGCTTCTTGTCCGTAGTCGGACGCTCTATCATTTTCAAGGTGATTTGGATCTTTGTATATTATATTTGTATTCTTGACTCTTTGAGTCGCTGATGTATATATATATCTGTTCTGTGGGTCCCATCGAGGACTGTTGTGTAATGTTATTACTTTGTTTTCCACCCGCACGAAAGTGCCTGGTGGGCACCTTCGAATCGTTTCTATGCGGGTTTGGCGGGTTTCGTTAAAACTTGCATAGGGCCGATTCTGAGGGTGTTACAGCGGATAAGGCCGTTGAGTGGATGTGAGCTTCGCCCCGATCTTCGGATGAACCTTCGACAATGTTTTCAGGCGAGCATCTCCCCCTTTCTACCTATCTTACTTTTATAGTATTTATTCCCTCCAGTTGATCTATTGCTATCTGTGTTGCGTTGCTCTAGTATTTCGTACCCGTGATTTCCTTGCAGCCTTATATTGCCTTGGACACATCCTATTACCTATTGTTTGGTAGATAGCTAGACTTGCGCGTCGTAGTCGCTTGCTCAAGTGCTGTTGCGTGTCGCCCAGTACCACAGTTGTTGGAGTATTGCCGCATGTTTGATGTTGGAGATGATCATGGCTTTACTTATCGTTCACTTTAATTCCTGTTTAAACAACTAAAATTGAAGTAAGTAAGCAGAGGCACAGGTAGGCAATAGATGTTATTTGGTTGTTAACCGTCCACTTGTGTCCCGTAGGACCCCGAGTACTTGATACCTGTTCCTTGAATAATCGCGCTATCCACATCCGGGAGGATTATGGGACCCCCCTGAGCCAGAGCTTGATTCATTCTTATTTCTTGGGGCCACAAACTAGTTTGAGATTTTATTTACGATCATGTACTTATGCCATGCTTTACTGCTTTATTTACGATTGTGCGAGGAGCACCTGTACTGTTTAGGATCGGGACACGTTTTCGCGGTGTCGACAATCCCAGTTTTGGGTTCCCAGTCGTTCACAGCCGTCCACCCAAACCTCGGGTCCGTCTCGGAGTCAGCTAACTTCGTTGCGGGTGTACTCCAAGGGGTGGTCCCCGGAAATATTTCTGAATCTGGTGATTGCTTTGTCGTGAAGGCCTCGTTGGGTTTTGATTTGGTTTTTCCGAGGTTGATCGAGTGTGTGTTGCTATTTGTGCACCCCGGCCGGGTAAAACTTTCTGAAAGTCGTGTCCGCGGTTATGGACGACTTGGAGCACAGTATCTCGATCATAGACAACTATAACTAAAGTAGTGCTATGAATTTGACTTTATAATTACTAGTAATTAGCTTCACTATAACAGAATGGCTAAATAAAACTGCCAACAATTGCTTGTTTTGGTTGTCGCTTGCGACCATTGTATCTGACTAGTAAGTATTGCAACTATAACGGAATGGCTAAATAAAAGTACCAACAACTGCTGGGTTTTTGGGTTATCTCATGCTAATTGTATCTGACTAGTAAGTGTTGCAACTACCACGGAATGGTTAACTAAAAGTGCCCACTGCTTAATTTATCAGGATGATTACCTATACCTGACTAGTAATTGCTGCAACGATAACTGAATAAATAAAACTGCCAACAGTGTGAGTTCCTCGGTCGACTTCCTCGTTTGGTCTCGAGGGGGAAACACCAGGATGGGTTTGTTTGGTGGTAGTATCAGGTTGGTTCCGAATAGGTCTTTCTTACCCCTCTCTGATAGCCGCTAGTTGTATCGAGTCTCTATAGGTTGTTTAGTGCATGTTGCCGCTGCCGCTTTAGTCCACCATACCTATGTAGGCGAGGACCGCCGAATTCTAGCCTCGCCGTGTACTGGCCTCAGTACTGACGCTCCTCTTTTTCCTTTGCCCTTTGTCGGCACCCCTTTTGTTTTAGCAGGTTTCGACGTCGTTAGCAGGGTTACCCTTCCGGCTTGGCCTGGGCAGGGTTATGGACGCCATTGGTTATTCTTCAGGGCTCTTAGCCCCATTTGCATCTTGTCCGTAGCTGGACGCTCTATCGTTTTCAAGGTGATTTGGATCTTTGTTCTGTATATCTGTATTCTTGACTCTTGGAGTCGTGTTGAATACATATTTGTTCTATGGGTCCCATCGAGGACTGTTGTGTAATGTTATTACTTCGTTTTCCACCCGCACGAAAGTGCCTGGTGGGCACCTTTGAATCGTTTCTATGCGGGTTTGGCGGAAAGCGCTGAAACTTGCGTAGGGTCGATTCTGAGGGTGTTACAGTCAAGCACAGCAAGGTTCCGACGACGTCCTCAACTCCGGCGATTAAATTCGGTGAGCCCCTTGTTACCTTCTCCTCTGATTCACACAATCGTGTTCGTCGTACTCTTGCGCATCTCCTGATGCCTTTTATTCATGCTAGGGTGACCAGGAGCGTCGCCAACGTCGCCGTCCGCACGAGCCCGACTCTGTCAGCAACTCCGACGAGCCCGTGCAGCCGTGTCCGTGCGCCCCTTGCCAAGCCGTCACCACGTTGAGCATCAGTGCATCGCTACGAGCCCGGTAAGCATCTCCGACGACCCCAGAACCCCCTCTAGCGTTGCGCCGCCGTAGACAGAGATCGCCACCGCCAGATGCCACCGCCAGCGCCGCCCATCTATGGTTGCTTGGTCGATGACCGTTGGATCTAGATCCAGCGCGTGTAAATAGATCACTTATCGAAACGTTATGAGTAGATCTGGACCGTGCAGGATAAGTTAGATATAACGGCTTGTGAGCGCGATCATGAGCGAACCGGTACGCACCAATCGGGTTATGACGCGTGGCTAGAGTTTAGGTTTAAAAACAGGATTTGAATCTATTAGATGTTTGAATTTGTTTTAGCCATAACTTTTGATTCCCACGTTCAAATTTGACAAATTTTATATCAATGGAATCAGGAGAACAAGCCCTTTCCAAATATGCAATGTGTTTAATGTTTTGTTTCTGTTAAAATGGTTTTATTTACAGAAACATGTGTAGGCCTATTTTGTGTATATAAATTATTTGAGAAATGTTTTAAGGTTTAAATAAATGTTGTTTGGCAAGTTTTGAACTTGTTTATGAACCAGTACTATACACTTGTCTTGTTGTGTTTAGAAAATCATCACATATCATGTTGCATGCATCCATATATTTTTGCTTGTATCTATTTGTATGTGATTTGTTGCTATGATTCTATGTGTAGATTTTGGTGCCAATAGTGATTGTGATTGTGAGGAGTGTATCTACTCTCCAAACTACCAAGGCAAGTGGTGCTTCATGATATTTTTATCCCTATGTTTTCTACTAAGCATTAGAAATATTTTGCTAGTCTTGCATGTTATATTTTGCTTATATGCCATGTTGGGAAATCCTAGTAGTGTAGAATTGCTAGGAAATTTCTAAGTTAAGATACTTATCTATGCCATGCTTAGCCTAGCTAGTAGCAACCAAGGGTGGTGAAATATACATGCTATGATGAAAATATTTCTAAGTCTTCGGACTTGTGTGTTGCCTAATAAAACAACTAAGTGAATGAAACACCTGGGTGGAATGGAAGGAATGGTTTATGTTGAGTGGTTACACAAGGCCCATTTCTATGGTTTACCTTGTGTATCTCAATTGTGGAAAGCCACCCAGGAACAAAGAGATTTTAGAGGCCAAGTGTTAAGAAGCTTCTAGTGCAGCCACTTGGCAATATGGGCTCTGCCTGGATCACATAGGTTGCTAGAACTTAGCCATTTGGACAGTTGGTGGTAGTGGGATGATAGGTTGGAGCGCGTCCATTTGGTCTAAGGGAAGGCTTCTGAAAGGTCCTGTCTTGGTGAAAATCAAGGCTTGTGGGGAAAGTGCACAACCACTACAGATGGAAGAATCTAAGTACTTAGCCATGTCCCTGGAAAAGGACAACTTGAGCATCAAGACATGGAAGCTATCAAGAATCTCCTCACCCCAATTTCTAAGTAAAACTTGTGGGTGAACAAGGGTGAAGGACGTCAATGTCTATTGGTGGTTCCTTGGGAGAAGTTTTGACAAAGAAAAACTTAGTGATTTCAACTAATAGGCAGAACCTATTTTGAGCAAAGCAAGCCTAATCTACACTTAGCCAAATTGCATATAGTATCTAGTCCACCAAAATTATACTAAGGTATCACTTGCCAATACTATTTCAATGTATTGACCCACCGTGGCTGTAACTTGTGATGTTGCAGGTTACTCTAATGAGGATTAGGAGTCATGAGTCTACACTCAACATGTTTGCCTGTGGCACATGAAGATGAAGACTTTTATCTATTTACTTATTTAAACTCGTGTACTAGGCCTGTGGCCTTGGAGTTGTAAAGACTATGTTTGGACTCTGGAATGACTGTAATAATGACCTTTGTTTCTGTGTACTTCATCTTAAACTGTGGATGCTAGCATTGATCCAGGGACTAGCATTGCAATCACAGGGGTCCTTTTCCTTTATAAAGGAGGGATCTTACAACAGCTATTACTTTCCTCCTATCTTCGGCGAAGCGGCGGAGGGGTTGCTTCACGGGCTTGGCATCTGGACTTACATGTAGAGAGTGCTCAGCCAACTCCCTCGGAACACCTTGCAAATCCTATGTAGACCATGCAAAGATATCCTAATTTTCACGGAGGAAGTTGGTGAGCTCGCTTTCCTATTTGTCAGATAACCCGGCGCCAATGGTCACTGTGCACTCCGGGAAGGCCTCATCAATATGTATATTTTTTGTTTCCTTGTAGCTTGGAAAGACACACTGCCATGCGATTTAGTTAACACCGGCATAGACAACTATGATGCTTTAGCCAATGTTGCGACCTCCATCATTTGCTGCTTTTCCTGTGCTATTACCAGAGACTCGGCCAGCGAAGAGCCGGCTGAGGCGCATGCGATAGATCGCTTGTAGTCACCTTCAACTGTGATAACTCCACACGGATCCGGCAACTTCATCTTTAGATAAGCAATGTGAGGGGTGGCCATAAACTTTTCCATAGTTGGTCTGCCGAGTAACGCATGATATGAGCTGACAAGGTCTACCACGTCGAACTCTATGGCTTCAGTGCGACAGTTCTCCCTGTTGCTGAATAATACATCCACCTAGATTTTTCCAATTGGCTCACATGACAATCCTGGCACAATGCCATGGAACGTTGTCTTAGTCGGCTCCAGCATGTTCATGGTGATGCCTAGTTTGAGCATTGTATACTTGTACATGATATTGATGCTACTCCCATCATCTATCAGCACCTGGGAGAACTTCACATTGATATTTAGGCCCATGAAAGTTGGGTCCAGCACTAGGGCATACCCTCCTGGAGTCGGCATGATTTTGGGGTGATCCTTTATGCTCCACATTATTTATTGCTCATACCAATGCATATACTTTGGTATCTCCAGCATTGTGGTGTTCACTTCCATCATCCGTCTCTGCTGACTCTTCTTATCATTCGCTCTATAACAAACACAACGTAACTCTGGTGATGCTCTCTGACTTGTTTCTGCCTCCATTGCCGCCATTAGCGCCATCGTTCCTTGGATCATGCACTTGATGCACTGCTTATCTATTTCTTGATTACGGTATCCCGACTGTTGATTCTCATATCTCTTCTCAGTACCAATAACTTGAGCATTTCCCCCCGTAAGTGGTGGTGGGGGAGGTGGTGGTAGCTGCTGAGTTGGCGAGTCTACTCTGTCACCCTTCTGGAACCAAGTACATTGTCGAGTTGTGTGGTTTGCCGGCTTACTTGGACTCGGCGTATGAAACTTGCATGGTTGATCCAACATCATCTCGTAAGTGTACTTTTTTCCTTTCTTGCCAAGGATTCTTCTGTACATATTGAAGGGAATATGCCCGAGAGGCAATAATAAAGTGGTTATTATCGTATTCCTTATTTATGATAAATGTTTATTTTGCATGCTATAATTGTATTAATACGGAAACGTTAATACATGTGTGTTTAATAAACAAAAAGGAAGTTCCTAGTTATGCCTCTCTTATAAACTAGCTCGTTGATTAACAAGATGATCAAAGGTTTCCTGATCATGGACATTGGATGTTGTTAATAACAAGGTCACAACATTAGTGTAATGGTGTGATGAACATTCATCCGAAGTATAGCATTACGATCAAAGTCATTGAGTTTATATTGCTATAACAACTTACGAAGTGATCATAATCCTTAGACCATGAGATCATGTCAATCACTAACACCGGAAGAGTTTCTTGATGACATCAAATGTCACACCGTAACTGGGTGATTATAAAGATGGCTTGAGAACTACTAAAGTGTTATGTTGAGGCTCATGGATCGAGAGTGGAATTTTCTCATCCCGATGACGGATAGATATACTCTGGGCCCTCTCGGTGATATCACATTGATTAGCTTGCAAGCAAGTGATTTGATCACTAAAATGTTATATCACGGGAACGAGAAAAGAGTGCATGTTGGTAACGAGATCATACTAGGTATGGAGATACTGATGATAGAATCTCGGACATGTAATATATTGTGAAACAAAGGTATTAAGATACTAGTGTAAAAGGTTCCGACGATCACAGAAAATTCATCGTTGAATGTGTGGGGGTCAGTATGGATCTCTAGGTCCCGCTTCTGATTATTGATCGGAGAAGGGTCTCGATCATGTCCGCATTATTCGCGAACCGTAGGATGGCACACTTAAGGGACACTGACATCCAATTGGAGCAAAAGTTTCATGCCAGAAAGAATAACAAGCGCAGGAATTTATTTCACTAGATACCGAAACAGGTTTTCGGGTGAAATTGCAGAAAGTGTTTTTGCATGTGAAATGGAATACTAGCAAGGGGGTTATATGTGAATGTTTGTCATTAAAGTAATTGACAAAATTATGAATAAATAAAAGGAGTTTTATTTAATGAGAGTTTGCATTAAATTTGGTGGAAATTTAATGGGAATTTGAGTGGGATTTTGAGTGGAGAAAATTGAAGGGGCATTTTGTGAGTGGAGTGTCCACCCACATGAATGAGGGAGAGGTGGGGGCACCCTCCATGTCCGGCGACCATGCCCCCTTGGGCTGCCCCCTCCTTTATATAAGGAGCCCCTCTCCTCACTTCTCACTCACACCTCCTCGTGAAGGATCTCTCTCCCCCTCTAGAATTTATCCCCCATGGTCTCGGACTAGCGAGATACATGTTCCCAGTGGCTATTCGTCAAGAAAGAGTTGTGCTTCCTCTGCATCGCTGGAGCGAGGAGGCGGAGGTTGCTCAGTGTCTTGTACGTGTGTGCGAGCACGGATGCGCTGCTGTTTTGCGGTGCTAGGACTTCCTCTCGATCTTGAGATCGTCTACATCAACCACGAGTTTGGACTCGTTAAGCTTTGTCGGTCTTCAAGGGTATGTTTTCTACGGATGTATATCCGCATGTTGCTTGTATCTTGTAGATATATCTTGGTACATAGTTGTTCCCATCGTAGGAAATTTTTAGTTTTCTATGCTGCAAACCCTACAGTGGTATCAGAGCCGGATCTATGCGTAGATGCTTTGCACGGGTAGTACACATATGAGCATGTGGGCGATGATGATCATTTTATTGCTTCTTAGTTGTACTTTGGATATTGGTGGAATAGTGGGATGAAGCGGCCCGGAAAAACTTTACATGTCCTCGCACATGAGACCTATTCCACGCTTGACATGCAACGAGTTTTGCATAAGTGGCTAGCGGGTGTCTATCTCTCCTACTATAGTCAATATCTAATTTGCAACGAGTTGTCAACAATTTGGTTATCCTCGTTGTGGTTCATGGTCGTAGGTATGACCGTCTCTATGTTTGAAATCCCTTAGCCACGTAAAAATTCCAATGGATAAATTAGAGGTGTCTAGTTTAGATTGTTGTTGGGCTAGTGTCATGATATGGTGATGTTGTAAGTAGAAGTATGAGATGATACTCTTACAACACACATAACATGTAGGTTCCATAGACCTTGACCTTACACATAGAGGTATAATAGAGATCAAACCACGGTGCACATGATGGAGATCATATGCGAGAACCATATCATTTCACTTATAATCATGTGATGTTTGATTGCATCTTATATTGCTTGTTTGGCGTTTTATTAGCATAATAAGATGATCCCTCATATAGATATCAAGATAAGAATGTGTTCTTCCTTAAGTATGCACCGACAATGTTTCGTCGCTTCAAGACATCACGTGATGATTGGGTGTACTTGAATCCACGAGCATATCTCGGGTGTAAGATAGTTTTACACACGCGAATACTAAGGTTCTTACTTGCCGATCCTAGCATGTACAGACATGGCCTCGGAACACGGACCGAAAGGTTAAGCATGAGTCATATGTTTTGATATGATGACCATATGGATGCTCGCCTTTGAAGCTACACCGACTCACGTGATGACCGGACTTGGTGTAGTGGATTTGGTTCATGTAATCACCAAAAAGACACGAGGGATGTCGTTTTTGAGTGGGAGTTCATTTCTAATTTGGATTAGAAGAACTCAATTTATCATAAATTAAATCAAAGTGAATTTGCATAATTTGTTGTAGTCATTGGCATTCGTTCACCACCTTATGCTTAGTTGTAATTGAGATAATATAACTATAGAATTATGGATATTTACTTTACGAACTAGTATCGTATTGTGTTGAGTGTCAATCTAAAGTTTAAAGTCTTATTGCAAACTTTCAGCAAACTCTGTTTACTCCATGAAATTTAATAATTGGTATTAAATCAAGAGTAACAATTCCACTATTAGTATCTTAAGTATCATGTTTGCCTCCATGATTCTTGATTGTTTTAATATCAAGTTTATCTAGGAGCTGAAAGAATTGTTTCAGAAACCATCATGTGTGACAGATATAACGATATCTGAAACAATGTTTTGGTTGCAATATGATAGAGTATAATGTATGTTCTCATATTGATTGAGAATTTACAAAGGTTGGATATGCTAGACATCCTAATCATCCAAAAGGGTTTTGGAAAGTAACATTATACTCAAGATTCGTCCTTATAAGCTACATTAGCTTGATCATGCAAGTCGTCATGATAAGGATGAATAGAAGATGTATGTAAAGTGTTTACTACACTAAAAGATTACTAAAGAATGGATTTTGAAAGAATGTCGATCATTTTGATGATGGTGATCAACTTCAAAGTGCAAGTCCAAAGGTATTATTATTTGAATATATACGCTTTGGACTATGTGTCATGTATATGGCGCCACTTTTGATGTTGATAGATTCTTTTAAAAGGAAAAGGAAATGTTGAAAGAGAATCTATAAAATATATTTGGCAGAACAAAAAGATTAGAAATATCCAATTTAGGTATATAGATGATATACATGTTATGGTTGTATTCTTTGCTTGTTAGAAAATTTGGTTCTTGGGTATTGGATACTGAATTGGTTGGTATGAAATTTCATACGGAACGACGCAATTAATGAACCACAATGGCCTAAGTAACTAGCAAGAGAATATGTGATGATGTTCATCGAAAACAAACAAACCGTTGTTTGTATTTCTCGTTGACATCAAAGCTTGACTTCAAGATTTGTTTTAATGATTTTTATTTAAATCAGGTATTATGAGAACAAAGGTTGTTCAAATAATTACCGTATTCCATATAAGATGGATGATTTACAAATCTAGTTGGAGAAATCACATCCATAAAGCTAAGGCTAAAATGTCGCAAGACAAATGATTGGAAGATCACTTACGAAGTGACATCGCCGTTTAAATTATGTTGGAAAGAAAACATGAACAAACTACATATGCATGGATTTTTGGAGTCTTTGATTTGATCAAGTGACGCTTGTGAGACTTTTCTCGGGATAATTAAAACTTCGTTCAAAGGCCAAAGAAGAACGAACGACTAAAATATTAGAATTTATACATATCGATGTATGTAGTCCATTATGTATAGTCGTAACCGATGGATTTCAACTTCATATGCTTTCTCTGGAAATTTGAGTGAATGTTCACTTAATGAGAAAGAAGTGTGAAATATTTGAAAACGTTCAAAGACTTTCAAGATGAAGTGGAAAATCATTGTAACAAGAAAATAAATGGTTTATGATTTTATCATAAGGGATTTATTTGAGTTACAAGTGTAACAAGAAAAGTAAATTAATTATGATTTATCATAAAGGGATTTATTTGGGTTACAAGTTTAGCAAAAACACCTAGATTTGCATCTCCGGAAACACCATAGGAATATGGAGAGTTTGAGATTTGTAATGAAACCTTGTTTGACATGGTTAGATCAAAGGTGTTATTTATAAAACTGCCATTATGTTTTAAAATATTAAAGCTTTAAAGACTACCACTTTTACACTAAAAAGAGCTCCACCTTGATCCGTTGAAATGACACCATATGAGTTATGGTTTGGGGTAAAACCCAAGTTGTCCTTTCTTAAATTTTGGTATGTTAAGCGTAAGTAAGATGTTTACAACCAAAGTCGGATGAGCATGTCTTTGTAGGATATTTTGAATAACAATTGGTTATTCCTCCATAACACCGAGGACAAAAGGGTTTGTCACTTGTAATGTGAAATTTCTTGAAAAAGAAGTTTTTCACAAAAGGTTAAGTGGGAGGACAATAGAACTTTGATAAGGTTAACGAACCTTAGCTAAATGTGCTGAGTTGCGCAGCACCGAAAATCGTTCTGGAGGCAGCCACAATTCTCATAGCTTATGTGCCTCAAAGGTTGTGGTCACGGAGATCTAAGTTCCTATTGAACCAAGTAGGTCGGATAAACAATCAAATATTGACATTTGAGAATAAATCATTATTGTTTGACAATGATGAACCGACTACATGCAAAGAAGTGATGATGGGCCCTGACTGTGTCAAATGGCTTGAAGCCATAAAATCCGTGATAGTTCCATACACGAGAAATCAAGTTTTGAACTTGGAAGACCCTCCAGAAAGGTGTAAAAACCTATTAGTCGTATTTGGATCTATAAAGAAACAGACATGGATGTTTCACATCTATGAAATAGTCGACATGTCGTAAAGTATATTATGACAATGTTCAAGGAGTTGATTATGACAAGATTTGATCTTTCATAGTGATATTTAGTATGGACGGATTAAAATAGCAACCACTACATATAATTTGGTATATGGTAGATGAATAAACAAAACAAAGTTCTTCTAATAGAATGGTTACCTAGGATGTGTACATGACACGGTCCAAAGGGTTTTGTTAATTCAAAGGATGCTAAAAGGGCATGCAAACTTCAATGGTTGAAGTAAGCATCGCGGAGTTGGAATATTCACCGTGATGAAAAGGAGTTTTCATTAGGAGACGATGAAGATGCTTGAATTTGCAAGAAATTAAGTGGGAGCGCTGAGACATATTTCTAATACATTATGTGGAGGAAATCTTGTTGATTAGAAATGATGTAATTTTTATTGACAAAGGTTAAGAATTTCATTTTGATGAAAGACTTAGGAAAAACCTAAATATTTAGCATGAATGTCTATAGTGGATAGACTGTGACGCTAATATGGTTGTGCCAAACGTACATATATGAGATATTGAAGGAGTTTAATATAGAAATGACAAGAAACAGTTCTTGTCGCATGGAAAGGAATTGAATCAAGATTCAAGTGTATCGGCACTTGATAAGTGAAACAAGATTCAAGTGCTTTGACACTTGATGAGTGAAATCACAAGAATGTTTTGATCAATCATACCATGATATGTACACATCCAAATATGTCCTATGCTCTAAGTGTTATGATAATATACCAGAATGAATCATAAAATGATCATTGGATGATAGTGAGGATATTCTTATGATCTTTTGGAAGAACTAAGAATATATTTGTGTAGAGGTGACAAACAATTACAAATAGTTCATTGTAAAGTGTTACATTGATACTAGTTTTGTCACAAGATACAAATTAAGTTTATCTCAATTTAAACTATGGGTGGCACAATGTAATGAAAAGGAGATTCCATGATGGATTTGGATGAATTCCAGAGTTAAGACATTCTGACGGATACTACAACAAAAGGCCAAGTATATGACTGCTATAGTAGCAGCAAAGGAGGGAATTTGTGTCAAGTAGTTTGTTATCAAACTAAGGTGTGGTTCGCAACGGGTTAACACTAAAGATATATTGTATGACAATAGTATCGACATGATTTAACCCCAAGGAACTAAAGGTCTCACCAAAAGACCAAATTTATGCAATGCCATCTCATTAGAGAATGAGTGATGCGTGGAGACACAAAGACATGTAAATACACACGGACCTGAAGCGTCAGATCCGTAGATTATGTTAACCACTTGCAATTGCATATATGGAACACCAGAAAGCCATAGGTGTTCAATACGCAAAGTTTCTAAACTAGATTATTGTCTTTAGTGCAAGTGGGAGACTGAAGGGAATATGCCCGAGAGGCAATAATAAAGTGGTTATTATCGTATTCCTTATTTATGATAAATGTTCATTTTGCATGCTATAATTATATTAATACGGAAACATTAATACATGTGTGTTTAATAAACAAAAAGGAAGTTCCTAGTTATGCCTCTCTTATAAATTGGCTTGTTGACTAACAAGATGATCAAAGGTTTCCTGATCATGGACATTGGATGTTGTTAATAACGAGGTCACAACATTAGTGTAATGGTGTGATGAACATTCATCCGAAGTATAGCATTACGATCAAATTCATTGAGTTTATATTGCTATAACAACTTACGAAGTGATCATAATCCTTAGACCATGAGATCATGTCAATCACTAACACCGGAAGAGTTTCTTGATGACATCAAACGTCACACCATAACTGGGTGATTATAAAGATGGCTTCAGAACTACTAAAGTGTTATGTTGAGGCTCATGGATCGAGAGTGGAATTTGTTCATCCCGATGACGGATAGATATACTCTGGGCCCTCTAGGTGATATCACATTGATTAGCTTGCAAGCAAGTGATTTGATCACTAAAATGTTATATCACGGGAACGAGAAAAGAGTGCATGTCGGTAATGAGATCATACTAGGTATGGAGATACCGATGATCGAATCTCGGACATGTAATATATCATGAAACAAAGGTATTAAGATACTAGCGTCAAAGGTTCCGACGATCACAGGAAAGTCATCGTTGAATGTGTGGGAGTCAGTATGGATCTCCCGGTCCCGCTTCTGATTATTGATCCGAGAAGGGTCTCAATCATGTCCGCATTATTCGCGAACCGTAGGATGGCACACTTAAGGGACACTAACATCCAATTGGAGCAAAAGTTTCATGCCAGAAAGAATAACAAGCACAGGAATTTATTTCACTAGATACCGAAATAGGTTTTCGGGTGAAATTGCATAAAGTGTTTTTGCATGTGAAATGGAATACTAGCAAGGGGTTATATGTGAATGTTTGTCATTAAAGTAATTGACAAAATTCTGAATAAATAAAAGGAGTTTTATTTAATGAGAGTTTGCATTAAATTTGGTGGAAATTTAATGGGAATTTGAGTGGGATTTTGAGTGGAGAAAATTGAAGGGGCATTTTGTGAGTGGAGTGTCCACCCACATGAATGAGGGAGAGGTGGGGGCACCCTCCATGTCCGGCGGCCATGCCCCCTTGGGCTGCCCCCCTCCCCTATATAAGGAGCCCCTGTCCTCACTTCTCACTCACACCTCCTCGTGAAGGATCTCTCTCCCCCTCTAGAATTTATCCCCCATGGTCTCGGACTAGCGAGATACATGTTCCCGGTGGCTATTCGGCAAGAAAGAGTTGTGCTTCCGCTGCATCGCTGGACAGAGGAGGCGGAGGTTGCTCGGTGTCTTGTATGTGTGTGCGAGCACGGATGCGCTGTTGTTTTGCGGTGCTCGGACTTCCTCTCAATCTTGAGATCGGCAAGAGATCGTCTACATCAACCAAGAGTTTGGACTCGTTAAGCTTTGTCGGTCTTCAAGGGTATGTTCTCTACGGATGTATATCTGCATGTTGCTTGTATCTAGTAGATAGATCTTGGTACATAGTTGTTCCCATCGTAGGAATTTTGTTTTCTATGTTGCGAACCTTACACATATGGCTTTTTGCCATCGTTCTTTGGTACCCACTAATGTTGCCCACTTGTTCTCTGACGCTGACTGCTTCCAGCGTCAGGATTATCTTGACTTACGGCTGCAACTTGAGTTGAACCATACCTGTAATCCGTCCTCTCATCTCGCCTCTTACTTCTATACTCACTTCGGTCTTGGAACCTTTGTGATCTGGCTGTGTCGTAGATTTGAGTCTCAGTGTTCCCATCTGCCGACATGAGTAGGGGTTGAGTAGGATCCCCTAGCGCATATGAGTCGGCAATTTTTATTATTTCGGCTAAACTTGCCGGCATATCCCTCTGTAATCTTTGCCATAGCACACTTCCATGTCTACATCCTTGTGCAAACCACGCAATGGCCTGAGAATAAATTACTCCTTGCAAGAATTATGCATAGTACACCATCTAGTGAGGAACTCTCTGTCTGTCTCATTTGGCCTCTATTTGCAGATAGCCAGTTTTTGCGGGCGATTTGGCCTCTTGTAGGTTCTTGTGAAATTACTCACAAAAGCTTCCTGAAAATCAACCCAGCTATTGATGCTTCCACGTGGAAAATTATTTAGCCACACCCTCGCTGGTCCTTCCAGCATCTGTGGTACGTACCGCACTGCCCATATCAGGTTGCCCTACGCAATGTTTACTGCAGTCTCGTAATCGATAAGCCAATATTCTGGTTTGGTGCTGCCATCGTATGTCTTTGTTCCTCTTGCTAGATTAAAGTTTGACACTGGCGGCTCTCTCATGATCCTTGGGCCAAAACATGGTGGACCCTGTGGACCTTGTGACTCAACAAGTTCTGCCATTTTTATTTGGTCAAATTTTAGTCTTGCGTCATCTGGTTGGAGGTTCCTACCTCCTAGCCAAGATCCCATTGCATTGTACACGTGATCCAGCATTTCATACCCGGCATTCATCATGGCCGAGTAACCATCGTTATACATGTTAGCGTTTGGATCCGTGGGTTGCTGCACCGCTCGTCCTGCACGTTGCCGCCGTCTTTCGGGTTGTGCCGGTGGCAGGTTCGGAGGTGGGTTTCCTCCTCCTGACGAGTGAGTTTCGCGCCTAGGTTGTGGCGCATAGTTCTAGCCTCCATTATCGTTTCTCTATCCGACATGTTTTTCTTGGCCAACATTCTCTTGGTTTTCGTTTCCTTGGCCAGCATTCTTTCTTGTGCCTTGGGCATGACCTAGATTTCCTTGAGCTACTACCGGATCATAGGCTACCATCTGTTTGTTTTTTCCCGAATCCACACTTTTTCTCTTCTCTGTTTTGGTGCATCCCCTGGCGAGGAGGCTGTATGCCCAGCGGACCTGGCCGGGATTGGGGTTGCCGAGTGAACGAGCTGTGACCTGCTAGCTATACCCGGATTCGCCCTGTAATAGGCCTCATTCAGCTTTTCTGCTGCTCTCACCATCTCGTTTACTCTTTCATGTTGTTTTCTCTTTGTCTCAGCCGTTAAGTGGGGTAACTCGGCCATCGCTGCTTCTGCAGCTCTCAGGTTAGTTGTTGTTGTATTGTATGTCGGCCATACGGCTGTTTCGTGACTGCATTCTGGGGTTATTTTGGACGTGGCATCTGCCAGCTCCTCATTGGGGTTCCTTCCTCTTATTCTTGTCGCATCGAGCCGGGTCTTTGCGCCCTTGACTCGATGCGTTGAGTTATATTATCGGAGGGTGATCTCTAGATCCTGCTGCAGCTTGGCAAGTTCCTTGGCTCTTTCCAATACCTTTTTCCCGGTTTCCTCTAACTCGGCATGTGCACGTGTCGGGTCAGCTGCCGGTGCCACTGGTTCTGCCAGTTTTTCTATTGCTTCATGCAACTCCTTGGCTCTTTTACTCGTCGCTATGTTCTCCGGTATCTCTAGTGGTACCTTCCCAGTTCTTGCTGCCCTTGGTGTGGCATCCGGGTCTTCTTCCTCGGTTGCCTCATTCACCACTAGGATTACTGGAGATGCTAGGGGACGAGAAGGATCGGGTGAATTCATCATTACCTTGGCAGAAGCGACCTGGTGAAGCTTTCCCGCAGCATGGACCGCGGGTGGATACGGCGCTAAGATGACTCGCTCGGGGTATGCGTGCTCCACACGCACTGCGACGTAGACTTGGTGCTCGTCGAACTTGATGAAGCGACTGCCCCTAGGGAACGGCCTGGTCCCGAAGCAGCCCGCATTATTGCTGCCGAAGTTGAGCGCTCCAAACCTCTGGATGATGCCTGAGTAGACGTGCTCTCCCGTTGAAGCGACGAAGTTGCCCGTCCGGATGAAAACTCCAGCAAGCGTCGTTGATTGCCCCACGGTGGGCGCTAACTGCCATGGTGGTGTCACGGAAGATGCCATGGGTAGCTTAAGTTGGGGGCCGGATGGACGCTTGTGGTAGCCGGGGAGGGTGTGCGCGGTCGAGTCGCACACGAAGAACACGATGAACACTATGAACTATCAAGACTTGTGATTTTATTTCTCCTTGGAACTTACAAGTTCTCCTCGAGCTATTTTAGTATAGCCCTGTGGCACTAGTTGCGTCTCTCTCTAAACCCTAGCTATGCCCCTCCTTCTATAAGCAATGGGAATAGCTAGATTACAGTTTGGGTCCTAGGGTTTACTGTTTGGATCTTGTCCTTACTATGAGGGCCGGGTCATGGGGCTAGCCCTAGGCCCTTGACCCAATCAGCAAAGTTGTATAGCCAACGGTCCTTTCGTACATAGATGCCAGCTCTACGGCGTTATACAGTGCTTTATACGTCACTTGGTGCTTTTAACGTCACCCGGATCATTTGTTGTCACCCGGCAGTGTCCTTCTCTTTTGACCCTGCTTTAACGTGGTCCTTCCTAGATCTTACTCGGAAAGGAGCCACACGTCCTTCCTGACTCGGCTTCCCCCTGTGTGATCCGGCTCACCGTTTCCTGCAAGTTAAACTTCCTTGTCCTGTGCGGGTTGACATACTTCCTATGTCGGCCTTACACATGCTTCGTATCTCAGCCGTTAAGATCCGGCTTGTATTTTATTGACTCAGCCTAAGCCAAGCTGGGTAATGTTGCCCCTTATGACCCTAGCGAGGGTTATCCCTCGGCATATGGGTGAGGCCCATTTAGCTTTTTCTTATGTTTTTTCTTTTCTTTATTATTTTTCCTTTTTTATATTTTATATTCTGTTTCTTTTTATATTCGAAAAAATGTTCAAAAAAGAAAAATGTAAAATTTTGAAAAAAATCAGATTTGAAAAATGTTCGAAATCTAAAAGACATTCAGCTTTTTTGATAAGTTCAAAATTTTCAAAGTTTAGATTAAAAAACTTCAAAATATAAGAAAAGATTAGATTCAAAGAAAAGTTCGTTTTGTTTTCTTTCAGATTCAAAAAATGTTCAAAATTTAAAAAAATCTGATTCAAAAAATGTTCAAATTATTTTGAAAGAAATTCAGATTTTATAAAAATGTTGAAATCTAAAAAGTTTCAATTTATAAAAAGTTCAGATTTTAAAATATGTTTAAATTTAAATATAAATGAAAAAAAAGCCAGTGCTGCCCGGCCCAACACACCCGGCTGGTGCGTGCGGCGCGCAGAATCAGGGCCACACTGGTCGGCGAGCTCACTAATTATTTTATGAATATTTCAGCAAATTCGGCATTTCCTTTGCCAGCCTATGGGCCTGAGACTTTATCTTGTTTTGCTGCGTGGGCTTTCTTACGTGCAGAAACAATGTAGAGTACTCAGCTTCTTTGCCCATTGCTTTTATTGTGCGGACTCGTCGAGTTTTGCCTCCGTCGTAAAGAGTTGAGTTGAGGAGACAGTGAACTGTACAACTTTCCTGATGGCACAGTAGTACGTAGTATATATGTGGCGATCGACGAGTCCTTGTCGAAGCAAATTGCCTGAGAATATGCTTTCTGCGGAATCGAATCCGAGTACACAGTGTGTGTGGTAGATAGAGACGCACAGTATGTAGGCATGCATCCAGTCCAGAGACGGATAGGCAGCTCTGCCGCGCCGCTCAACAGTAGTAACTTTTGTCGGTACGTATTTCACGACCCTGCTTGTGATAACAAGTCTGTTCAAAATATTCTCTGGCACAGATCCAGGAACGTACGTTCCTCCAGCAGTCCACTTCCGTGTGCTAGCTAGCTAGCTAGCGAGTCCTCAATCTCTCGTCTGGAAACCCATGCATGGTATATATATCACACAAGAAACTCCTATTCTTTCCTCTTGATCTAACCAGAGCCAGTAAAACGGCCGGGAGCTGAGATGTGAGATGATGCGCCATGCGAACCGATGCTCCAACCAGGTGGACGTCGCCGTCGACGATCCAAGAGGTCGCTGCGAAAGCATCCCCTAGATTCTACTAGCTGCTAGTTGCCGTCACTGTCTCGGAAGATTGGGACCATGGATTCCATCTTATCACACTTCTTACTGACCGTACACGTGTCTTCCAGTTTGTCCCACAATAAATTCTCGCAGCCTCAGCAGCTCCTACGATACCGTCCGCTGAGATGCCTTGCTTCTTGCCTCTGCTGATGTGCTGGTCATGCGATTAGCGGCTTCCGATTTTTCTTCTCTGCATGGTGAAATTATACTGGGAATCTTGGTTTATGAGAGCATATATCACTATGACGCGGAGGTGTAAATTCTCCACTGCTCCCAATTGTCATGCATGACCATGAACGTTATGAGTAGCTAGGTTCTTCTCACTGCTCCGGATGGGGCATAAACTTTACATGTCTGCCACTACGGATTGCCCTTTACACAAGATTGCACCACCTTTTATGCTTCATCTTTCTGTTGAAAGGAACATATATGCGTGCATGTATTGGATCGGATGAACTCCAATAATCCCTCCACCAAAGGTTGACATTGCTGAATGCTAGCTGCAGCACTTCATGTGTAGATAGATAGCTGAAAAAGCTTGTGCACCCAGTAGTAGATCAGAAACAAATGGGGACCAGATCCTCGATAGCTAGAAAAAGAGAGCAAGGAAGGAGAAGGTCAAAGCTAGTAGGTAGGTAAAACTACATCTATCTATCTATCTATATCTCCCCCACATGATCAGCAGACAGATAAGGGGGGATAAACTGATTGAGTACAGTGTTGTGCAGTGCAGCCCACTGTGTTGTGTTGGCCAATATAAGTTTTCAAAAAGCAGCAGGCAGACACACAAGACGTACGGTCGAGTCTCGACTCTGGAACAGTAACCACTTTCTGTCCACTTGCAGTTGCCCCCTAATCTGGGTCGATCAACAACAACAACAAGAAGAAGGGATTGATGGGGGTGGCTCTTCAAAGCAACTTGCCTTTACCTTCAGGGCAGGGCCAGGGGCAGTACTAGTAGTAGTACTACTATAGCTAATGCAGTACAGTAGCAGATTTTTCGTTCCGTGCTCTCTACTTTTGTTTGTTCTTAGAGGCATCGCACAAAAGTCAATATATAGACGACCTTTTTGTATGTTGGGCACTAGGGCATGTTCTACCACTAGAAATATACTAGTACATGTCGGGCTTGTACTTTTCTAGGTCAAACATTGGTTAGTTTTAGCCTCTAGCTCTAGGTATTAGATCATGGAAATGAAAATGAGGTGTGTGTGTAAGATATGTAGTACTACCTCGATCGGTCCCAAGTCTTAAGTCCTATAAAAAAAATTAAAGTCAAACTAACCATCGACGTTTCGCGGCTCCGGCCGACGGTGGCTTCGTGGGAGCTCGGATCTGGAGGCGGCGGCCTCTACCGGAGTGGGGCGGGTGGCGATCTGGTGGAGGAGGTGCCAGCGATAGGATTCCGTTGGAAGACTTAGATCGGCTCTCTATCCCTAATTGCCTGCTCGATCCGTTCTTCGGAAACCGGCCGGCGGTGTGGGGATCGCTGTGTTGGATCTAATAAAGGAGGTGGTCTTTTGGTTTCTTTCGCACGAAGACGAAGAACTTCTTGATGTCTGCCCTCGTTGATCTGGTCTGGAGAGGCGGGTTCCGGAAGGCTCCGTCGGCGAACTCCCATGGGCGTATCATATCTGGAGATTGCTGGATCGGAAGGTATTCGGTCGTGCGCATCTTATTTTTCTGGCCGTTTGTGATGGGGATATGCCTACCGGGATATGCCCAGCAGGACGTTTCCTATTGGCCCAAGCTGCCAGCGAGTGGGCCTGCAGGACGGTGACTGGATCGAGACTTGGCGAGGACTCAGGCGACTGGAAGCTGGAGGCCCAGAAGCATAGCTAAGCCTAGTTGAACTAGGTCAAAGACTCTCCGAATCCTTAACCAATTCGGTTGTAGATCTGTAAACCCTAGCAAGGTGGGCCTATATAAACCTCCCTAGGGTACGCATAGAGCACACGTTCCGTCATACACCCCAGCGACTCACCGCCTAGTCGTCGAGCTCGCCCTTGTACTCTCTCCATAATACAATCTAGCAGGAGTAGGTCTTTACCCTCCGGGGGCCGAAGCTGGGTAAACCCTTGTGTCTCCGCCCTTATCTTGCACCGCAGATGGCTGGCCGCCCTTGCCCCATGTTCTACTACTCGCTGCCGATTGCAGCATCTGCCGTGGCCATTCCCACGACAGTGGCGCCCACCGTGGGGCCTGCCCGGTCAGGCCGGTGTTCTGTGGCGAGATCCAATCTGCCCATCAACGAGACGATCGCCACCGGCCTACTCACTGCCGATTGCAGCATCTGTCGTGGCCATTCCCACGATAGTGGCGCCCACCGTGGGGCCTGGCCGGTCAGGCCGGTGTTCTGCGGCGAGATCCAATCTGCCCATCAACGAGACGATCGCCACCGGCCTACTCGCTGCCGATTGCAGCATCTGCCGTGGCCATTCCCACGATAGGGGCCTGGCCGGTCAGGCCTGTGTTCTGCGGCGAGTTCCAATCTGCCCATCAATGAGACGATTGCCACCGGCCGCATGATCGCGATCGGCGAGATCCTCCAGATCTTGCCGAGCAGCTATGTCCCGCGGCACGCCCCGTCACGCACAGCGTGATCATGCCGATCGGCACGACCAGCCTCTTCGTCGGCTTCACTGACGTCATCGTCTCGGAGGACTCGGCTCGCATCCGCGAGTCGCGGCCACGCGACCAACTTTCTTAGAGCCAGGTCCGCACGATCCACCGCCTCTCCTCCGAGTACGACTCGGCCCATAGCAACATGGCTGAAACCACCATGGTCGCGGACGACGTGGCCCTCAATGATGACACCGAATCGGCGACCCCGGCGTCGGCCGTCGGGTCCATCGTCGCCGCATCGCCCCCGGGCTCCATCACCCAGGTCTCTAACATGTGAGACTTCGAGGACCCCTCCATCCTTGGGATCTTTGACTTTGACTCCGGGTCGGAGAACTCCGCCGACCTCCACGACGGGTCTGGTCGCCATGTCGCGGCCTACATGGCGAATGGCGCCGACCCCCCGCTAGACCCCTTCTCCACGCCGATCCCACCAAACGCAACAGAAACGGAGGTCGAGGAACTCCGCCTGCGGTTGGAGAAGGCGGTCCGCAAAGAACAAGCCGCGCGCGAAAAAAATTGCCTCGAGTAGGTGACAGCGCAGGAACTCGCGCGTTACCACCAACTCTGAATCAGGTCGCGCCTGAACCCCACCATTCAGGGACGCGTCCTGAACTTCGACGACGAGAACGACCCGGCTCGTGCAGCCGAGCGCGCAATCTGCGAGAACGCGCCGCCAGGAGGGAGCTCCCGACCCCCATCAGGCGCAACGGCCAACGGCGCCCCACGACCACCCAACCGCGCGCCCCCTAGATACCAACCAAGAATCATGGTCTCCTCGTGGGAGCGAGACGCAAACGGCCTCCCGTTGTTCTCCACTCCGATGGACAATGTCGTCGCGAGCCGAGCAGCGGTCGACAACATAAACGTAACCGGGAAAGGCGCCCTGCAGATCCAGTACGCCAAGGCTCTGCTTGCCAAGGCAGTCGAGCAACAAAACGTGGGTGCCGACTAACAGGGTTGTAGGGGTTCGTAGCATGGAAAACAAAAATTTTCTACCGCATACAAACAAACAAGCCAAGATCTATCTACTAGATTGTAACAACGAGTCGATAGAATAACTCACCCTCGAAGATTCCAAAGTGTTTAACGAGAGCGGATTCTCGTGGGTGATGTAGTCGTACTCTTGCCGATCTCAAGATCGTGTAGACGATCCTTCCGGCGCTGTGTTCTGGCAGCGCTTCCGCAGTCGGTCACACGTTAGGTACTCGATGAAGACCTTCCTCTCCCTTGTTCCAGCAGACAGCGGAGGTTTTAGCACTCTCCTCGCGATTCCGGCAGCACGACGGCGTGGTACCGGAAGTAGAGGGGAGATCTCGCAGGGCTTCGCCTTAAGCCGGAGCGAGTATGGTGGACCATGAGAGAGGCCTTGGTGATCTAGGGTTTAGAGGCACCAAGGGAGGAGCCTAGCCGGTGGCTAGGGTTAGGGTTTCACCCCAACTCAGCGAGTTGGTGGTGCCCTAGGCGCGGCGACGGCAGCAGCAGGAGGTGGTGGCGCCGGCGGCTTAGGGCTAGGGTTTGGGTGGTGGAGGTGTAGGTCTAGAGGGGCAGCCCTACCCCTCCTTATATAGGTGGAGGGCGCCGGCCAAGGGGGAGGGAGTCCTCCCCCAACTCGGCCCCCAAGGCCGGCGGTGGAGGGAGAGGAACTCCTCCCCAAGTAGGTTTCCTACTCTCCCTCCACCAAGCAAACTTGTCGTTTGACTTTTCAAATTGGCGTTTGACTTTTCAAACTAGGATTTGATTTATCCCTTTATTTTGCTCAGCGATGACACCTAGTACATGATGCAACCATTCCAACTTGTTATGACACATTCATGTACCCTTCCCCTACGGAGTGCCGGACCTTCCGGAACCTTCTAGAACATTCCCGATGAAAACACCGGAATCATTCTCCAACCCTGAAACATGACTTTCCTTATATGAATATTCTTCTCCGGACCATTCCGGATCTCCTCGTGATATCCCGGATCCCATCCGAGACTCCGAACAACATTCGGTCTCTTACTCACCATTCCATAACTACTCAACAACATCGAATCCTTAAGTGTGTCTCCCTACGGTTCGTGAATTATGAGGACATGATCGAGACACTTCTCCGAACAATAACCAATAGAGGAATCTGGAAATTCATATGGCTCCCACATATTTCTACGATTACTTTGCGATCGAATGAACCACTTACATACGATACCAATTTCCCTTTGTCTCATGATAGTTTACTTATCCGAGGTTTTGATCGTCAGTATCTCTGCATACCTAGTTCAACCTCGTAATTGATAAGTACTCTTTTCTCGTTCCCGTGATATGTGATCCCTTGTGAGCCAGTCACATGCTTGCAAGCCAATTGGATGACATTCCTGTAGGGGTTCGTAGCATGGAAAACAAAAAAATTCTACCACATGCAAACAAACAAGCCAAGATCTATCTACTAGATTGTAGCAACGAGTCGATAGAGGAACTCACCCTCGAAGATTCCAAAGCGGTTAACGAGAGCGGATTATCGTGGGTGATGTAGTCGTACTCTTTCCGATCTCAAGATCGTGTAGACGATCCTTCCGGCGCCGCGTTCCGGCAGCGCTCCCGTAGTCGGTCACACGTTCGGTACTCGATGAAGACCTTCCTATCCCTTGTTCCAGCAGGCAGCAGAGGTTGTAGCACTCTCCTCGTGATTTCGGCAGCATGACGGCGTGGTACCAGAAGTAGAGGGGAGATCTCGCAGGGCTTCGCCTTAAGCCAGAGCGAGTATGGTGGACTATGAGAGAGGCTTGGCGATCTAGGGTTTAGAGGCACCAAGTAGAGGGAGCTAGGCCAGCGGCTAGGGCAAGGGGATTGCCCCAAGTCGGCGGCTTGGGAAAACCCTAGGGCGGCGGCGACTTGGGTAGAGGCCGGCGGCTAGGGTTAGTTTTAGAGGAGAGAGGTGTTGTGTACTTGGAGGGGCAGCCCTGCCCCTCCTTATATAGGTGGAGGGAGGCGCGCCAGGGGAGGGGAGTCCCTCCCCAACTCGGATCCCAAGTGGGCCGGCGGTGGAGGGGAGGAAGTCCTCCCCAATTAGGTTTCCTACTTCCCCTCCACCTTCCAAAATAGTCGTTTGACTTTTCAAATTGGCGTTTGACTTTTTCAAACTAGGATTTGATTAAACCCTTTATTTTGTTCAGCGATCACACCTAGTACATGATGCAATCATTACAACTTGGTATGACACATTCATGTACCCTTACCCTCCGGAGTGCCGGACATTCCGGAACCTTCTAGAACATTCCCGATGAAAACACCTGAACCATTCTCCAACCCCGAAACAGGACTTTCCTTATATGAATCTTATTCTCCGGACCATTTCGGATCTCCTCGTGATATCCCGGATCCCATCCGAGACTCCGAACAACATTCGGTCTCTTACTCATCATTCCATAACTACTCAACAACATCGAATCCTTAAGTGTGTCTCCCTACGGTTCGTGAATTATGCGGACATGACCGAGACACTTCTCCGATCAATAACCAATAGAGGAATCTGGAAACTCATATGGCTCCCACATATTTCAACGATTACTTTGCGATCGAATGAACCACTTACATACAATACCAATTTCCCTTTGTCTCACGATAGTTTACTTATCCGAGGTTTTGATCGTCGGTATCTCTGCATACCTAGTTCAACCTCGTTACCGATAAGTACTCTTTTCTCGTTCCCGTGATATGTGATACCTTGTGATCCAGTCACATGCTTGCAAGCTAATAGGATGACATTCCACCGAGAGGGCCCAGAGTATATCTATCCGTCATATGGATGGACAAATCCCACTCTTGATCCATGTGCCTCAACCCATACTTTCCAAACACTCAATGCCACCTTTATAGCCACCCAGTTACGGTGTGGTGTTTGATGTCATCAAAGCATCCTTTTGGTGATGGTGATTAACATGATCTGATGGTCGAAGGAATTAGGTTACTATGTATCAGAAAGCTTATAGAAAATGAACTATATTAAATGACTTGATCTTTATGCTACGCTTAACTATAGGAGTATGTCCATCACATCATTCTCCTAATGATATGACCCTGTTGTTAATAACATCTCTATGTTCATGATCAGGAAACCATGATCATATATTAACCAACAAGCTAGTTTAACAAGAGGCTTTACTAGGGACTCTTTTATGTTTACAAATCACACAAGTATTAATGGTTCCTATCAATACAATTATAGCATGGTATGTAAACATTTACCATAAGTATGAAGATATGATAATAACCACTTTATTATTGCCTCTTGGGCATATCTCCAACAGTCTCCCACTTGCACTAGAGTCAATAATCTAGTTTCAAACCTTTGTGTATTTAACACCTATGGCTTTTCGGTGTTGTATGTACACGATTGCTAGTGGTCAACTGATCTACGGATCTGACACTTCCAGGTCCATGTGTAATTGCATGTCTTTGCGTCTCTACGCATCACTCATTCTCTAATGAGATGGCTTTGTATAAATTTGGTCCTTTGGTGAGACCTTTAGTTCTTTGGGGTTAAAACATGTTGATAATATTGTCGTACAATATATCTTCATAGTATTATCCCGCTGTGAACTACACCTAGTTTGATAACAAACTACTTGACACAAATGCCCTCTTTTGCTGCTATAATAGCAGTTATATACTTAGCCTTTTGTTGTAGTATCTTTCACAATGTCTTAACTTTGGAACTCATCCAAATCTATTATGGAACTTACTTTCCATTACATTGTGCCACCCTTAGTTTAGATTGATATAAACTTAATTTGTACTTTGTGACAAAACTAGTATCAATGTAATACTTTTACAATGAACTAACCATCTATTTTGCCACTTCTACAAAATAATATATTCTTATTTCTTTTACAAGATCATAAGAATATCTTTACTATTGTCCAATAATCATCTTATGAATCATTCTGGTATACGCTCATAACATTTAGAGCATAGGACATATCTGGATTTGTACACATCACAACATGATTGATAAAATACTCTTTGTGATTTTATACATCAAGTATCAATCTATACTTGAATCTTTGTTTCACTTACCAAATGTCAATACACTTGAATATATCATCAATATTGAAATCATTCAATCCTTTCTGTGCGACAAGAACCTTTCTTGTAGTTTCTATATTAAACTCATTCAATATCTCGTATATGTACTTCTGGC
The DNA here is from genome assembly GCA_910589765.1 of Avena atlantica. NCBI lineage: Eukaryota > Viridiplantae > Streptophyta > Magnoliopsida > Poales > Poaceae > Avena > Avena atlantica. The sequence continues at coordinate 308,529,469 of OU342734.1, read as the reverse complement.
ACAACCAAATTGGCGTCTATTGATGCCAAACATTTGGGTTTTTCCTAAGTCTTTCATCGGGATGAAATTCTTAACATGTGTTAATAAAATATGCATCATTTCTAATCAACAATATGTCTTCCACATAATGTAATAGAAACATGTCTTAGCGCTCCCACTTAATTTCTTGCAAATGCAAGCATCTTCATAGCCTCTGATGAAATTAAACTCTTTTAACAGTTTCATCATAGTGAAGATTCCAACTCCGCGATGCTCACTTCAACCATTGAAGTTTGCATATGCTTTTAGCATCCTTTGAATTAACAAAACCCTATGGACCGTGTTATGCACATGTCCTAGGTAACAATTCTATTAGAAGAACTTGTTTTGTTTATTCAACTACCACATAACAAAATTATATGTAGTGGTTGCTACATTAATCTGTCTAGACTAAATATCGCTATGAAAGATCAAATCTTGTCATAGTCAATCTTTGAACATTGTTGTGAACTCTTTCCCAGCATGTCGACTATTTCATAGATGTGCAACATCCATGTCTATTTATTTATAGATCCAAACACAACTGTAAGGTCTTACACCTTTCTCGAGGGTCCTTCAAGTTCAAAACTTGATTTTTCGTGTATGGAACTATCACGGATTTTATGGCTTCAAGCCATTTTACGGAGTCAGGGCCCATTGAAAGAACATGTTGGGCCCCATGTGGTTTTGGTAATTAATGACAATCTTTATGGACTAATGTTTGTATTAAGTTATACTTGTAGGATTTGTCCATTGGCATCGCTTGGAGCATGTGTTGGCTTCAAGGTCGATTTGTTATTTGAAGCACTCTCTTTCTCATATCATAATATCTTGTAGGTTCCATTTGAACTCATTTGTTGTTTTCAATTGGTTTATCGGACCTTGTAGTTGCTTGCATCATTTGACTTTATTTTTGCAATCTTCGGGTCCTCGATATAGTTCTACTCCTTCCCAATTATTCATCAGTGGATATGTGCGAAGGCACACCTTTGGAGGAATTATTACTATATTTGCCTTCTAGAACTTGTCACCCATTTCGGCAATCGATGCCAATGGGGGAGAAGTTTTAGAGGGTTTAAGGGAAGTTGGTTTATGCATTGAGTTTGTTCTTGTGCATTTGCTTCTCATGCTCTTGCATCTTTGTTGTTGCTTAGCATGTGGTATATATAGAGGAAACTCCACCAATGATAATGATTGGCAATATATGCAATGAAATTCAAGTTCATCACACATGCATAGATTGTGGGGGAGCTTGCTCTATATATGATGGTCGTACCAATATCACATACCTTTGTAGTATTTGATATTGGTATTACCATTTTATTCATTAATATTCCTTATATAAACCCTCTTAAAGGGATTGTCATCAATTACCAAAATGGGGGAGATTGAAAGAACATGTTGGGCCCCCATGTGTGGTTTTGGTAATTAATGACAATCTTTATGGACTAATGTGTGTATTAAGTTATACTTGTAGTATTTGTCCATTGGCATCGCTTGGAGCATGTGTTGGCTTCAAGGTCGATGAAATGCAAAGAAGATTTGTTGGGCAAGCTCAATATGCGAGCTCGATGATGAGGAATTAAGAAAGGCGTTCCATCTTGAGAAGGGCAAGACCGTCTACATCGAGATCAAGTGGAATGCTCAAGGCAAAGGTATAATATTGATAGATTTTCCCTTTTTCCAGTCTCACGTTGTGTGTGTGAGACCGGGTTTAGGATAGATAACCGTACTATCAAGAGGGGCTCTCGTATGAGTATTTCGGTCACATCGTTCGGAGAGTGCTCAAACCTTTGCATACTTGCATCATCATATTTGGTTGTTATTTGGTCTAATCCATGTGATGATATAGAGCTTGTGGTAATCTCCATAACAAGCTCTTGTTCATCTAAATCGGATCTCCCATTTGTATCTTGTTGCGATTTTGATTTATGCGGCTTTTCGGTTTCTCACCAAGTGAGGTATATCACATTATTCTACTTTATACGTTATCACTTTATTGGGAAGCCCTTGTCGCCCTCTATCCAACGCAATTTGAATCGAGTCAATCGGAGCTTCCAGTCAAAAGTTATTGCCGTTTGAATATTTGCCTGTGGGCTATTTTCTGGGCCAAGCGGTAGTACTGCCCAGGCCTAAAAACGGCCCGTTTTCTCTCTGCCTCGCCAGGTACCTTTTTGCGGTAGTACCGGCCGGCCCGGTAGTACCGCCCCGCGTGGCCCGGTACTACCGGCCGGCCCAGAAAATGTGCCCAGATATTTTTTTGTTAGTTTCAGATCCAGATCTGCCGCCGCGTTGACCTGGCCCAGTTGCTGGCCCCGCCTGCCGCGTCGCACGCTACCCCATGTGCGGTTCCTGCTGCTGCCGCTTAGCTGCATGCGGCTGCCACTGCTGCGCTTGCTGCCTGCCTCGCGCGCGCGCCAAGCTGCATGCGGCTGCCGCTACTGCGCTTGCTGTCTGCCTCGCGCGCGCGCCTGCGCGTAGGGCCTGCCGAGCTGCTGCGCTGCTGCTGAGCTGGCTGCTGCCGCTGCGCGGCTGCGCACGCGCTCGCCTGGCATCTGCCTGCGCTGGCAGCAGGGCCTGCTGCCGCTGGTCTCTCGCATGCGCGCACGCGTGGCCCCACCTGCTGGCTGCTGCTTTTTCTTCTTTGTTCGCTCGCTCGCTCGCCTGGCCTCTTGCTCTTTTCCGCTGATTTGTTGTTTGGGTCCGGTATCCGGTACTACCGGATCGTCCAGAAAAATCACTCCAACGGCTAGATTTCGGCCGTGTCTTTAAATAGCTTTGCCCCATTTTTCATTTAGAAAACTTCCTTCCTCTTTTTCTTGCCCAAGCTTTGTCCCCATTTGCTCTACTCCTTAAGCTTGATTTCTACACACCCCTCCATTGATTCTTGCAAATATTTGAGGGATTGTTGGAGGAGATCTAGATCTACGTTTTGACCAAACCAAAACATCTCTTTGTGAGTGTATCTTTGGGAATCTAGATTTTGGGGGATTTTGTGTCTCTCTTTGATTTCTCCTCTCTTGTTCCCCCAATAGCTTTGGTAGCTTTGTTGGAACTTGAGAGTGAGGGATTTGAGCATCTTTGTGGTGTTCTTTCCATTTGCATTTGTTGCATCGGTTTGGGTTCTCCTCGGAGGATTTTGTTTAAATTTCTCATTGGAACTTGTCCCTCTTGGGTTCTTGGAACCCTAGACGGTTTTGTGGCCTTGGTGGCATTGTAGCCTTGGTGGCATTTATTGTGGCATTTTGTGGCGTTTGTTGGGAGCCTCCAATTAAGTTGTGGAGTAGTGCCCCAACCTTGTGAGAGGTTCCGGTTGCCACCGACAAGTGCACCGATAGTGGAAGCGTGGATCGATCCCATTGGGGTGAGATTCACCGGAGAATAAGGGAGGCCTTTTGTGGCGTTGGTGGTTTGATACCACCCCCTCTCCAAACGAGACGTACTCCATGTTGGGAGGAACTCGGTAAAATATCGGTGTCACCGCGTGCCTCGGTTATCTCTATACCCGAGCTCTTTACTTATGCACTTTACATTGTGATAGCCTTCGTGCTTGAAGTAATATATATCTTGCTATCACTTTGTTGTTTGTATTGCTTAGCATAAGTTGTTGGTGCACATAGGTAAATCTTAGTTGTTTCTAGGTTGTGCTTTACAAAGTAAACACTAGTTTTATTCCGTCTTTGTTGAGCCACTCTAGGAAAAGTTTTAATCGCCTATTCACCCCCCCCCCCTCTAGGCGACATCCGTATCCTTTCACCTATCATCGCTTCTTTGCATGTAGTACTTTCATTATTCTCAAATAATGATTCAACCCTCAAATCTTGGTATTTGATTGTTTACTCGACCTACTTGGTTCAACATAAACTTTGACCTTCGTAACCACAACCTTTGAGGCACGTGAGCCATGAGCATTGTTGCTGCCTCCGGAACACTTTTCGGCGCTGCGCAACTTTGCACATATAGCTAAGGTTCTTTTAACCTTATCAAAGTTCTATTGTCCTCCCACTTATATTTTCACGAAAAATTCCTTCTCAAAGAAACTTGACGTTCTAAGTGACAAACACTTTTGTCTCCGATGTTATGGAGGATTACTTAACAGTTATTCGAAATAACATACAAAGACAGGTTCATCCGACTTTGGTTACAAACATCTTTCTCATGCATAGCATACCAATGTTTAAGAAAGGACTACTTGGGTTTTATCCCAAACCATAACTTTATATGGTGTCATTTCAACGGATTATGATGAAGCTCTTTTCAGTGGAAAAACGGTAGTCTCTCAAGCTTTTAATCTTTAAAATATAATGGCAGTTTTATGAATTACACCTTTGATCTTACCATGTCAAACAAGGTTTAATTACATATCTCGAACACTCCATACTCTTATGGTGTTTCGGGAAATGCAAATCCACGGAATGATTCCTTAAATCTTAGGTATTATGCTAAAATTGTAACTCAAATATCTTCCTTTATGATCTTATCATAAACTATTTATATTATTGTTACAATAATTTTGCACTTCATCTTGAAAGTCTTTGAACTTTTCAAATGTTTCATACTTCATCCTTATTAAGTAAATATTCATATATTCACTTAAATTTTCGGAGAAAGCATATGAAGTTGAAATCCATCGCTTTTTACTACACATAATGGACTTTGTACAACAATATGTACAAGTTCCAGTAAGATAGTCATTCGTTCCCTTTTGGCCTATGAACAAAGTTTTAATTATCTCTTAGGAAAGTTTCACAAGCGTCATGTGATCAAAAATCAAAAGACTCCAAAATTCCATCCACATGGAGTTTCTTCATGTTTTCTTTCCAATATAATTTAAACGGCGATGTCACTTCCTAAGTGATCTTTCAATCAATTTGTCTTTCGACATTTTTAGCACTAGTTTTATGGATGTGATTTCTCTAATGAGATTTGTGAATCATCCATCTTTTATGGATTACGACAATTATTTGAACAACCCTTTTGTTCTCATAATACCTGATAAAACAAATCTTGAAGGCAAGCTTTGATGTTTAACGAGCAACACAATAAACCTTTATTTGTTCTCGATGAACATCATCACATATTCTTTTGCTAGTTACTTAGGCCATTGTAGTTCATGAATTGTGTTGTTTCGTATGACGATTCACACCAAAAAATTCAGTATCAAATACTTAAGAACCACATTGTTTAATAAGCAAAGAATATAGCCATAACATGTATATCATCTATATACTTAAACTGAACAATTCTAGTCTTTTCTTTTCTGCCATATATTTATGAGATTCTCTTTCAGTATTTCCTTTTCTGCTTGAAAGAATCTATCAACATCAACAGTGGAGTCATACATATGACACATAGTCCAAAGCGTGTATAATTAAATACCAATGTCTTTGGACTTGCACTTTGAAGTAGATCACCATCATCAAATGTTTGGTGTGCTTTCAAATTCCATTCTTTAGTAATCCCTTGGTGTGGTAAATATTTTACCTACATCAAATATTCACCCTTATCATGGAATTATTCATGATCAAGCTACTTTTAGCTTATAAAGATGAATCTCGAGTATAATGTTGCTCTCCAAAACCTTTTGGTGGATTAGGACAAATAGTGTCTCCAACCCTTTGCAAATTATCATCAAATATGAGAACATGACTTTTGCCATATTATACTCTATCATGTTGCAACCAAAACTTCGTTTCAGATATCACAATATCTTCCACACATCATGGTTTCTGAAACAACTCTTTCAGATCCTAGCTAACCTTGATATTAAGACAATTCTTTGAATATCAAGAATCATGGAGACAAACATGATACTCATACACTAACTCTTGGAATTTTCACTCTTGATTTAATACCAATTATTAAACTTCATGGAGTAACCGGAACTTACTGAAAGTTTGCAATAGGACTTTTAAACTTTAGATTAACACTTCAAAACAATACGATACCAGTTCGTAAAGTAACTAACCAGAATTCTATAGTTCTATCATCTCAATTATAACTAAGCGCAAGGTGGTAAACGGATGCCAATGACTACAACAATTATGCAAATTCACTTGATTTAATTTATGATAAATAGTGTTCAACTTTTAATTATATTGCCGTTGAACTCCCACTTAAAACAATATCCCTCACATTGTTTTAGTGATCACACGAACCAAATCCACCACATCAAAACCAATCATCACGAGAGTTGATGTAGCTTCAATGGCGAACAATCAACATGTTCATCATATCTACTATATGACTCATGCTTTACCTTTCGGTGATCCGTGTTCCGAGACCATGTCTGTACATGCTAGGCTCGTCAAGATCAAACCTTAGCTTCCGCATGAGCAAATCTGGCTTGCTCACGTTGTATACACTCGCAGAATCTAACACACACGATCATCACGTGGTGCTTCGAAACAACGAGCTTTAGCAACGGTGCTTACTAAGGATGAACACTTTAAAACTTGAAATTGTGTGCTTGAGGGATCATCTTATAATGCTACCGTCGTGAACTAAGCAATACAAGATGCATAAAAGGATTAACATCACATGCAATTCATAATATGTGATATGATATGGCCTTTCTTCTTGTGCTTCCGATCTCCATCTTCAAGCATGAACATGATCTCCATCATCACCGGCATTGCATCAAGGTCAATGACGCTGCTCCATGGTTGTCGCCCACCAGCTTCAACTATTACAACTACTTTGAATAGACACGCGGGTCTTAACAGAATTTAAAGACAACCATATGGCTCCTGCCGGTTGCCAACTTACAATAAGGAACATTGCATACATCAAATATAATCACAATCATGGCCATATCACATCACAGCACACCCCTGCAAAATAAAGTTAGACGCCTCTAATTTTCTTTGCATATTTTACGTGGTTTGGGGCTTTCAATAAGTTTCGCTCTAACTTACGAACAAGAACCACAACATTGATACTAGTATTGTCAATCACCCGTTGTAAATTGAATCTTAACTATGTTGGGAGAAACAGGCACCCGCAAAGCCACTTATGCAATACAAGTTGCATGTCAAGCGTGGAGCAAGTCTCATGAACGATGTCATGTAAGGTTAGCCCGGGCCGCTTCATCCCACCATCCCGCAAGATGCAAAGTACACAAGAAGCAATCGACAACAAAAGCATCAACGCCCACAATGACCATTGTGTTCTACTCGTGCAATAGATCTACATATAGACACGGCTCTGATACCACTGTAGGGGTTCGTAGCATGGAAAACAAAAAATTTCTACCGCATTGTAAGGGTCCCAACCTTTAAATAAGGTAGAGTCCCCTGTGTTTACAATGTTAGTCCTTGGATCAATAGCTAGCATCCACAGTTAAGATGTAATATCAAGAAACAAAGGTCATAATATAACTTTATAACCAGGAATAACATAATTTTATTACATCATACGTAGCTCATTTGGCTATTACATTACATTGCAGCGGAATAACTATAATCATGGGGTCCTTCATCTTCAAAGTGCCACAGGCAGACATGTTGGTTGTAGACTTTGTAATCCTAATCAATCAATCTTCACTAAAATCAATCAAACCTGCAACATTACAAGTTACAGCCACAAGGGTCAATACATTTGAATTGTATTGGAAAGTTTCACTACTATGTAGAATATAAGTGTATCCTATCATTACATGCATATTTGGCTAAGTAGGGTTTAGGATCATTTACAGAAAGCAAAATGTATCCTATCTTTTCAAATGGTTTTGTTTCTTTTGTCAAATCTTTCTGAACTCCTTGAAATCCACCAAGTGTCTTTGTGAAAATCTCTTGAGTTCCTTGGTAACCCAAGTACATCAAGTTTTATCAAAACTCTTGAGCTCCTTGGTAACCCCAAGTGCATCAAGTTTTTATTCCAAATCTCTTGAGATCCTTGGTACCCCCAAGTACTTCAAGTTTTTATCAAAATCTCTTGAGCTCCTTGGTAACCCCAAGTGCATCAAGTTTTTCATCAAAAATCTCTTGAGATCCTTGGTAACCCCAAGTGCATCAAGTTTTTTGTTGTCACTTAGAAAGTTTTCTTTTAGAAATTGGAATGTCGAGATTTCCCATAGCTTCAAGCTTTAGTTGCTCAGTATTGTCCATATCCGGGGACACGGCTAAGTACTTAGGTTTTTATTATCTTCTGCAGAAGTAGTACACTTTACCCACATGTCACAATCTCATCTTGTCGCCACCAGTGGCCACTGGATTGGTGCTCACCAAGATGGAGTACCGGCAGATTGAGAATGTGACGAAGTCTTTCCAGAGGGTCCTCCCATACACCATTGCTAGCTTGTCTTCAGTACCCATGTAGGATTCCAGGTCCTCATGTCCAGTAAGCTGGAGACAATGCATGGGTCTTCCCAATGTAGTTGACTAAGCCAGAGCCATAAATAGCATGTGGTTGCACACGAAAGCCACAATTGGAGAAACATGTTCAATCTCTAAGTTTCCTGGGTGGTTTCCTCTTGGAGCACAACACAAAGAGATTGCCATAGACATGGTTCCTTTTGTTGCCACCTTCTCCAAAACTCAAAGTCCTTGTCCACCCAGGTGGTTCATTGAGTCCTTGTTTCATTATATAAAAACACAAGTCCTTTTCTCAACTTCATAAAAATCTCAACATGAATCTCTTTTCAAAATATAGCATGGCTAAGCATGTAACAACTACATTGTTCTCACTAAGGAATGTATAGGGTATCCTATTAGGGTTTAGCATAGCATAAGTATAGAAATTATTTTCATGCATGTTTCAAAATCCACTAAGTATAATGAAAATAGTAGGACTTTAGATGATAGTGTCACTTGCCTTTTTGGTAGGGAATGATGGTTCACTCCTTGATCTTGCTAGTCTCACACTTTTCTAACTTCACTACAATCAATCAAGAAAACACAATATCAACTAGCATTCCAAACCAATAATCAATCAAACAATTCACACACATAAAACAATGGAATCTAAGTCATGCATGTAAGCATGCAAGAGATAGTTTTATTTGCAAAGCTGGTTTCCACTAGGCTCTAAACTTTGTAAGGTTCAAAGTGGTCATTTTCCAAAGTGGCAAAGTCATTTGCAAAAGGGTTTTGTCCATAAACCAATTTTAAATCCTTTCATTATTTTATGTGGTGGAAAATATTTTTATCAAAGCAACAACTTTAAGTTGTTCACCAAATAAGTTGTTGTTTCTCAAAACTTGGTGTTTAGGGTCAGTAGGTTTGATCCCAATCATTTTCCCAAAGCTTTTACTCCAAAAACATTTCCATAGCAAAATCATTATTTTTATTTGGCTAAAAAATGGGCTAAATCAATTAATCCATCCTAAACTTCACCAAATACATTTTTAAAACCTTGGATTGGTTCCTAGGGTCAGTAAGTTCACCACAAACTAATTTGCAAAGATTTCAACCTCAAAAACATTTTTGAATAATTTTTCTAATCTAAACCAGTATACTAATGTTTCCGCAAAAACAAACGATCCAACAGATACTATTTACTAAACAAATTGCATAGTTGGCTAGGGCTTGTTCCACTGATTCCAACGATATAAAGTTTGTAATTTTTTGGTCGTGTGGATCAAAAGTTACAAAGGTTTCAATTTGCAAATCAAATCTGTTTTCAAACTCCGTTTTAAACAAAAACTGGCCACACGTCGCTTTCTTATTGGACGGTACCGGTTCGAGTGGATCGACAGATACAGGCCGTTGGATTAAAAGAGATCTGTGCGGCTCTGATCCTACGATGCCCCTTCGACTTGATTCTAATCTTATGTGTCCAATTCATATCTAACGGCTCCTACGCATTTGACCAAAACGTAGCGACGCTGGCGGTAGCTAGCGGCGGCGACGGTCAGATGATGGCGGTGTCGGCGATACAGGAAGGAATGGAAGGTGGGGAGATGCTTACAATGATCGCAGGGCGACGCCGAAGCTCAACTTGGAGTCGTCTTGGCAAGGGGCGCACGGGAACAGGAGGAATCGCTCACCGGAGTTGGGTCTGGCGACGGTTGCACGTGGTCGTGGTCGAGGACGGTGCTACGGGTCACGAGAGGGCAAACAAGAAGCATGGTTAGACGCGTAAGATCAAGGAGATGATGCGTGCGTGAACGAAAAGGTGCGGGGTGGTCTGGACTTAACGGGAGACGTTGCCGGAGAGAGTAGCAGACACGACGGCGCTCAATCGGAGTGGTTGCCGATGTTCTGGGGCGCCCGCGGTTGAATGGGAGGTACAGGGAGAAGCGTCTGGGAATGGGGAGTGTGCTCGTGTGCTCGGTGAGGCAAGAGGTGACGTGGGTTTGCCGGAATCGTCTGGGGACGATGGTCGGAGCTGTGGCGTTGCGGGCTCGATTCAGGGCAGCCTGGGGCAGAGAGAGGGAGGCGTGTGAGGGGAAATGGAGAGGAGGAGTGGGCTCTTTAACGTGCGTGGTCGCAGCGAGTAATGGCGAAGGCGTTAAGGCGAATTTAACCGCGGCATCAACGGCAGGAAACGGCCGGCGTCGTCTGTGCGAGGAAGAAGAGAACGAGCTGGCTGTGTGGGGTTCGTGCGTCAGAGAGGAAGAGAGAGGGAAGGAGGGTCCACCGGTTAGCTTCTGTGCGGGTCAGTAGGTTGGTGCCAAACGTTTTCTTTGGGAGGAAGAGAGTGGGCTGGTACTGGGCTGTTGGGCTTGGCCAGATCCTATTTTTTTTCTTCCTGATTGTTTTTCCTTTTTCTAATTCTATTTTCTGTTTTAAATTTTCAAACCACAAACAACATTCAACATGATTCAAACACTCACCAAACATTACAATTGTATTTGGTTCTATTTCACAACATAAACCAAAGTCTTAAAATAATAATTTTATTTTAGGGTCCATTATTAATTAAATAAATAGACCTTGTTTAATAATCAAAATAGATTTTGTTTTATTTAAAAACCTCCATTTGAAAACTAAAACAATAACAAAACCAAATCAGTAGGTTTTATTTGAGAATATAAAATATTTGGAAAACTTATTTGAATTAATTAAATAAGTTTTGATGGTTAATTAAAATAGTAAAACCTTTATTTATAAAACTTGGATATTAAATCCTTATTAATTAATTTTAAACAAACCTTTACTATTTTTATCAAATGGAAATATTTTATTTCAAAGGCTTGGCCAAGTTTTAATTTGGCTTATAAAATAATCCTTATTTATAAATCCACCTTTTCTTTTGGAAACCAAATCTTTTTATTTAAAAGATCCAAAATAGTAATTCTAAATATTTTTAACATTATTGTTTATTTGACTTTTTAAATCCCTTTAGGATTTTATTTGATCCAAATAGGTTTTGAAGATTCCCATTTGAATTCAAAAATTTTCTTCTCACCCTAAAAATCAACAAAGTTTTATTTTATTCATTTATTTTTCACATTACAAGATTTGGAAAATCTTGGGATGTGACAGGCTACCACCCTTAAAATAAATCTCGTCCCGAGATTTGGGAAAGCTAGGGTTACAAGTAGGCTCAAAACAACTAGGGTACTACCACCCTTAAAAAAAATTCAAACAAAATTACATATTGGCCTTCTTGGGATCATGGGGAAACTTCTCTGGGAAAACATCTGCATTGTGTCCTTTGTTTCCATACTTGACTCATGGTCCAAGGTTGAGTTTCTCCATAGGCTCGTTCAACTTGTTCTTCATATTTTCTGGACAGTTGCTTACATAATGTCCTGGGTTCTTGCAGTTGAAACAGTTGATGTCTTTGAGTTCTTTACGTGGCTCTTGTGGACAAGTTGCTACATAATGGCCTAGCTCTTTGCAATTGTTGCACACCACTTGGCTAATCTCCTTATTCTTCTGGTTCTCTGGGCATTCACTGGAATAGTGTCCCATTTCCTTACATTTATGACATTGCACATGACTTTTGTCCTTCTTTTGCCTTTTGGGTTTCTCCAAAGCTAGGAGTGCGTCTAGTTCATGTTGTTCATATGTTATCTGGTAGGTAGGAATGTCTACATGTTTCTTAGACCTTTTATTGCTCTTTAGAAAATTCACATTCCTCTTATTTGATCCCTTGAATTGGGTTGTTTTGCTTGGAGGTATAAGTGGACCTTTTCCTTTGTCATCAACCTTCTTGGTAGACTTGGATCCTTCTTGATGGTTTGCAATCATTTGTTGCACTCCACCTTGTTTCCTTTGTTCAACAATGGAATAGATGGGGCATTGGATAGGGACATGGTTGTTTCCTTCACATAGGTAGCAAGTAGCTTGAGAGGTGGGACATTGTCCAACAGGATGTTTCTCTTCACAGTTGGGGCATTGATCTCCATGCTCCTTGGAGGTATGATCCTTGTCTCCACAAATAATGCAAGTCAGGGCTCCATCTAGAATAACATTTCTGTCATCCTTGTTGTCACTAACTCTTTTGGAATAGCTTTCTTCCATTTCGATCATTTGATCAGTCACCTTAAGCATCAGTTGGCCTTGAGTTTCCAAAAATCCTTGCAGGGTTGGATCTTCTCCACTAGTGTTGGCTATGAATTGAGCTGTCACTTGGTTCAACTGGTGTTGGGTTGCTATGAGCTCTTTCATACTATCCTCTTGGTTGGTGTTGATGTCATCAACCTTGATGTTGGAGTCTCTTGGAGTAGTCATCTGTTTGGGTTGAATGGAGATTTAGAGTAGACAAAATATTTCTAAGGAATCAATTCTAATCACACACATCACAATTCACTCAAGCAATGTGCAATCATTCACAAACAACTTTTCACTCAAACAACAAAGTTCAAGCACATACTTAGGCAAACAAAATATTTTTGTTCTACCACATAAGTTGGTGAGTTTGTCTTAACTAAAATATGGTGGTCCATCTATATGGTTTACTTGTGATCTTTCCATCCTTCTTGGTTGATTCTTTTTGCATGAGATCATGGTTTCCTTGAGAAAAACTCTTGGTTATAATACTTCAAGTGAAGTGAACTCCTTCTAGTTTTGCATTTCCTCAGTCTCCACATCTTGAGCAAGATTTCCTTGTCTCACTTGTAGTCCTTAGTGGTATCCAAGTTGGAAGTCCTTGTTGAATATACTGAAGATGTTGAAGTCATTAGAGTTGAAGAAGTTGAAGAAGTCCTTTGCACATGGTGAAGTCTTGGGCCATGGGTAGGTTTTTCCATCAAGTTGTAAGTAGATGAGATGTAGAATCAAAATCAAAGTGGTTGAGGAAAGAGTTTACAAGTTTGTTTTGTAAATAAGTTTTGGAACAAGAACAACTTCTATTTTCTAAGGGTTTTTGTCCAATCCTAGGTTTACAAATCCTACAGGCAACACAATGCCCTGATATCATCTGTAAGGGTCCCAACCTTTAAATAAGGTAGAGTCCCCTGTGTTTACAATGCTAATCCCTGGATCAATAGCTAGCATCCACAGTTAAGATGTAATATCAAGAAACAAAGGTCATAATATAACTTTATAACCAGGAATAACAAAATTTTATTACATCATACGTAGCTCATTTGGCTATTACATTACATTGCAGCGGAATAACTATAGTCATGGGGTCCTTCATATTCAAAGTGCCACAGGAAGACATGTTGGTTGTAGACTTTGTAATCCTAATCAATCAATCTTCACTAAAATCAATTAAACCTGCAACATTACAAGTTACAGCCACAAGGGTCAATACATTTGAATTATATTGGCAAGTTTCACTACTATGTAGAATATAAGTGTATCCTATCATTACATGCATATTTGGCTAAGTAGGGTTTAGGCTCATTTGCAGAAAGCAAAATTTATCCTATCTTTTCAAATTGTTTTGTTTCTTTTGTCAAATCTTTCTGAACTCCTTGGAATCCACCAAGTGTCTTTGTGAAAATCTCTTGAGTTCCTTGGTAACCCAAGTACATCAAGTTTTATCAAAACTCTTGAGATCCTTGGTAACCCCAAGTGCATCAAGTTTTTATTCCAAATCTCTTGAGATCCTTGGTACCCCCAAGTACTTCAAGTTTTTATCAAAATCTCTTGAGCTCCTTGGTAACCCCAAGTGCATCAAGTTTTTCATCAAAAATCTCTTGAGCTCCTTGGTAACCCCAAGTGCATCAAGTTTTTTGTTGTCACTTAGAAAGTTTTCTTTTAGAAATTGGAATGTCGAGATTTCCCATAGCTTCAAGCTTTAGTTGCTCAGTATTGTCCATATCCGGGGACACGGCTAAGTACTTAGGTTTTTATTATCTTCTGCAGAAGTAGTACACTTTACCCACATGTCACAATCTCATCTTGTCGCCACCAGTGGCCACTGGATTGGTGCTCACCAAGATGGAGTACCGGCAGATTGAGAATGTGACGAAGTCTTTCCAGAGGGTCCTCCCATACACCATTGCTAGCTTGTCTTTAGTACCCATGTAGGATTCCAGGTCCTCATGTCCAGTAAGATGAAGACAATGCATGGGTCTTCCCAATGTAGTTGACTAAGCCAGAGCCATAAATATCATGTGGTTGCACACGAAAGCCACAATTGGAGAAACATGTTCAATCTCTAAGTTTCCTGGGTGGTTTCCTCTTGGAGCACAACACAAAGAGATTGCCATAGACATGGTTCCTTTTGTTGCCACCTTCTCCAAAACTCAAAGTCCTTGTCCACCCAGGTGGTTCATTGAGTCCTTGTTTCATTATATAAAAACACAAGTCCTTTTCTCAACTTCATAAAAATCTCAACATGAATCTCTTTTCAAAATATAGCATGGCTAAGCATGTAACAACTACATTATTCTCACTAAGGAATGTATAGGGTATCATATTAGGGTTTAGCATAGCATAAGTATAGAAACTCTTTTCATGCATGTTTCAAAATCCACTAAGTATAATGAAAATAGTAGGACTTTAGATGATAGTGTCACTTGCCTTTTTGGTAGGGAATGATGGTTCACTCCTTGATCTTGCTAGTCTCACACTTTTCTAACTTCACTACAATCAATCAAGAAAACACAATATCAACTAGCATTCCAAACCAATAATCAATCAAACAATTCACACACATAAAACAATGGAATCTAAGTCATGCATGTAAGCATGCAAGAGATAGTTTTATTTGCAAAGCTGGTTTCCACTAGGCTCTAAACTTTGTAAGGTTCAAAGTGGTCATTTTCCAAAGTGGCAAAGTCATTTGCAAAAGGGTTTTGTCCATAAACCAATTTTAAATCCTTTCATTATTTTATGTGGTGGAAAATATTTTTATCAAAGCAACAACTTTAAGTTGTTCACCAAATAAGTTTTTGTTTCTCAAAACTTGGTGTTTAGGGTCAGTAGGTTTGATCCAAATCATTTTCCCAAAGCTTTTACTCCAAAAACATTTCCATAGCAAAATCATTATTTTTATTTGGCTAAAAAAATGGGCTAAATCAATTAATCCATCCTAAACTTCACCAAATACATTTTTAAAACCTTGGGTTGGTTCCTAGGGTCAGTAAGTTCACCACAAACTAATTTTCAAAGATTTCAACCTCAAAAACATTTTTGAATAATTTTTCTAATCTAAACCAGTATACTAATGTTTCCGCAAAAACAAACGATCCAACAGATACTATTTACTAAACAAATTGCATAGTTGGCTAGGGCTTGTTCCACTGATTCCAACGATATAAAGTTTGTAATTTTTTGGTCGTGTGGATCAAAAGTTACAAAGGTTTCAATTTGCAAATCAAATCTGTTTTCAAACTCAGTTTTAAACAAAAACTGGCCACGCGTCGCTTTCTTATTGGACAGTACCGGTTCGAGTGGATCGACAGATACAGGCCGTTGGATTAAAAGAGATCTGTGCGGCTCTGATCCTACGATGCCCCTTCGACTTGATTCTAATCTTATGTGTCCAATTCATATCTAACGGCTCCTACGCATTTGACCAAAACGTAGCGGCGCTGGCGGTGGCTAGCGGCGGCGACGGTCAGATGATGGCGGTGCCGGCGATACAGGAAGGAATGGAAGGTGGGGAGATGCTTACAATGATCGCAGGGCGACGCCGAAGCTCAACTTGGAGTCGTCTTGGCAAGGGGCGCACGGGAACAGGAGGAATCGCTCACCGGAGTTGGGTCTGGCGACGGTTGCACGTGGTCGTGGTCGAGGACGGTGCTACGGGTCACGAGAGGGCAAACAAGAAGCATGGTTAGACGCGTAAGATCAAGGAGATGACGTGTGCGTGAACGAAAAGGCGCGGGGTGGTCTGGACATACCGGGAGACGTCGCCAGAGAGAGTAGCAGACACGGCGGCGCTCAGTCGGAGTGGTTGCCGATGTTCTGGGGCGCCCGCGGTTGAATGGGAGGTACAGGGAGAAGCGTCTGGGAATGGGGAGTGTGCTCGTGTTCTCGGGGAGGCAAGAGGTGACGTGGGTTTGCCGGAATCATCTGGGGACGGTGGTCGGAGCTGTGGCGTTGCGGGCTCGATTCAGGGCAGCCTGGGGGCAGAGAGAGGGAGGCGCATGAGGGGAAATGGAGAGGAGGAGTGGGCGCTTTAACGTGCGTGGTCGCAGCGAGTAATGGCGAAGGCGTTAAGGCGAATTTAACCGCGGCATCAACGGCAGGAAACGGCCGGCGTCGTCTGTGCGAGGAAGAAGAGAACGAGCTGGCTGTGTGGGGTTCGTGCGTTAGAGAGGAAGAGAGAGGGAAGGAGGGTCCACCGGTCAGCTTCTGTGCGGGTCAGTAGGTTGGTGCCAAACGTTTTCTTTGGGAGGAAGAGAGTGGGCTGGTACTGGGCTGTTGGGCTTGGCCAGATCCTATTTTTTTTCTTCCTGGTTGTTTTTCCTTTTTCTAATTCTATTTTCTGTTTTGAATTTTCAAACCACAAACAACATTCAACATGATTCAAACACTCACCAAACATTACAATTGTATTTGGTTCTGTTTCACAACATAAACCAAAGTCTTAAAATAATATTTTTATTTTAGGGTCCATTATTAATTAAATAAATAGACCTTGTTTAATAATCAAAATAGATTTTGTTTTATTTAAAAACCTCCATTTGAAAACTAAAACAATAACAAAACCAAATCAATAGGTTTTATTTGAGAATATAAAATATTTGGAAAACTTATTTGAATTAAATAAATAAGTTTTGATGGTTAATTAAAATAGTAAAACCTTTATTTATAAAACTTGGATATTAAATCCTTATTAATTTATTTTAAACAAACCTTTACTATTTTTATCAAATAGAAATATTTTATTTCAAAGGCTTGGCCAATTTTTAATTTGGCTTATAAAATAATCCTTATTTATAAATCCACCTTTTCTTTTGGAAACCAAATCTTTTTATTTAAAAGATCCAAAATCAAGATGGCAGTTTTATCCATGGAGGCGGGTACCCGCGGGGATATACCCGCTAAGAACCGGGGATGGGGGATAAATTGCCTCCATGGGGATAGTGGGGCGGGTACCCGATAGTGTGGCGGGGCGGGGATGGGGGAAAAATTCCCTCCATGGGTACTCCATGGATACCCGAGATCCCACTTGTCAGTCAAACATACATTCATTATTAGGAAAAAAACCATAACCCCCACCCCTCGTTTCCCTCAACCAGCCGCCACTCTCACTTTCCCAAATCCCATCTCTCAGCCGCACGCAGCCGCCAGCGTACCTCCATCCGGCAGCCCCTCCTTCCTGCGAGTTCGTGCGCACCAAACACGATGTTGGTGACGGCTGGAGAGGGAGCTCGTCAGCAAGGAAGGAGTACCAGCGAATTCGTCGCCACCTCACATTCTATCGACCTCAATCTCGCCGGCCAGGGGCAGGGATGCGAGCTAATGCCGGCGAGCAACTCTGGTGGCAAGGAATCGTCGCATTGAGGCAAAGATGAGCAGTTGTGCCGAGATCCCCATGGATTCCCCGGCGGGGAGCGGGTACCCGCCAGTGTCGGGGATGGGGACCATTTCATCCCCACGAAGCTTCATGGGGATGGCGGGTATGGGGACTGGCGGGGGCGGGGCGGGTACGGTGGACTCATCCCCGGTCATCCCCGTCCCCGTTGCCACCTTGAATCCAAAATAGTAATTCTAAATATTTTTAACTTTATTGTTTATTTGACTTTTTAAATCCCTTTAGGATTTTATTTGATCCAAATAGGTTTTGAAGATTCCCATTTGAATTCAAAAAGTTTCTTCTCACCCTAAAAATCAACAAAGTTTTATTTTATTCATTTATTTTTCACATTACAAGATTTGGAAAATCTTGGGATGTGACACGCATGCAAACAAACAAGCCAAGATCTATCTACTAGATTGTAGAAACGAGTTGATAGAGGAACTCACCCTCGAAGATTCCAAAGCGGTTAACGAGAGCGGATTCTCGTGGGTGATGTAGTCGTACTCTTTCCGATCTCAAGATCGTGTAGACGATCCTTCTAGCGCCGCGTTCCGGCAGCGCTCCCGTAGTCGGTCACACGTTCGGTACTCGACGAAGACCTTCCTCTCCCTTGTTCCAGCAGGCAGCGGAGGTTGTAGCACTCTCCTCGTGATTTCGGCAGCACGACGGCGTGGTACAGGAAGTAGAGGGGAGATCTCGCAGGGCTTCGCCTTAAGCCGGAGCGAGTATGGTAGACTATGAGAGATGCTTGGCGATCTAGGGTTTAGAGGCAACAAGTAGAGGGAGCTAGGCCGGCGGCTAGGGCAAGGGGATTGCCCCAAGTCGGCGGCTTGGGCAAACCCTAGGGCGGCGGCGACTTGGGTAGAGGCCGGCGGCTAGGGTTGGTTTTAGAGGAGAGAGGTGTTGTGTACTTGGAGGGGAAGCCCTGCCCCTCCTTATATAGGTGGAGGGAGGCGCGCTAGGGGAGGGGAGTCCCTCCCCAACTCGGATCCCAAGTGGGCCGGCGGTGGAGGGGAGGAACTCCTCCCCAAGTAGGTTTCCTACTTCCCCTCCACCTTCCAAAATAGCCGTTTGACTTTTCAAATTGGCGTTTGACTTTTTCAAACTAGGATTTGATTAAACCCTTTATTTTGTTCAGCGATGACACCTAGTACATGATGCAATCATTACAACTTGGTATGACACATTCATGTACCCTTCCCCTCCAGAGTGCCGGACATTCCGGAACCTTCTAGAACATTCCCGATGAAAACACCGGAACCATTATCCAACCCCGAAACAGGACTTTCCTTATATGAATCTTATTCTCCGGACCATTCCGGATCTCCTCGTGATATCCCGGATCCCATCCGAGACTCCGAACAACATTCGGTCTCTTACTCATCATTCCATAACTACTCAACAACATCGAATCCTTAAGTGTGTCTTCCTACAGTTCGTGAATTATGCGGACATGACCGAGACACTTCTCCGATCAATAACCAATAGAGGAATCTGGAAATTCATATGGCTCCCACATATTTCAACGATTACTTTGCGACGAATGAACCACTTACATACGATACCAATTTCCCTTTGTCTCATGATAGTTTACTTATTCGAGGTTTTGATCGTCGGTATCTCTGCATACCTAGTTCAACCTCGTTACCGATAAGTACTCTTTTCTCGTTCCCGTGATATGTGATCCCTTGTGAGCCAGTCACATGCTTGCAAGCTAATTGGATGACATTCCACCAAGAGGGCCCAGAGTATATCTATCCGTCATATGGATGGACAAATCCCACTCTTGATCCATGTGCTTCAACCCATACTTTCCAAACACTCAATGCCACCTTTATAGCCACCCAGTTACGGTGTGGTGTTTGATGTCATCAAAGCATCCTTCCGGTGATGGTGATTAACATGATCTCATGGTCGAAGGAATTAGGTTACTATGTATCAGAAAGCTTATAGCAAATGAACTATATTAAATGACTTGATCTTTATGCTACGCTTAACTATAGGAGTATGTCCATCACATCATTCTCCTAATGATATGACCCTGTTGTTAATAACATCTCTATGTTCATGATTAGGAAACCATGATCATATATTAACCAACAAGCTAGTTTAACAAGAGGCTTTACTAGGGACTCTTTTATGTTTACAAATCACACAAGTATTAATGTTTCCTGTCAATACAATTATAGCATGGTATGTAAACATTTATCATAAGTATGAAGATATGATAATAACCACTTTATTATTGCCTCTTGGGCATATCTCAAACAATTCCACCGAGAGGGCCCAGAGTATATCTATCCGTCATATGGATGGAAAAATCCCACTCTTTATTGTTGTGTCTCAACCCATACTTTCCGAACACTCAATGCCACCTTTATAACCATCCAGTTACGGTGTGGTGTTTGATGTCATCAAAGCATCCTTCTGGTGATGGTGATATGCATGATCTCATGGTCGAAGGAATTAGGTTACTATGTATCAGAAAGCATATAGCAACTGAACTATTAAAATGACTTGATCTTTATGCTACGCTTATCTTTAGGAGTATGTCCATCATATCATTCTCCTAACGATATGATCTTGTTGTTAATAACATCTCAATGTTCATGATAGGGAAACCACAATCATTTATTAACCAACAAGCTAGTATTATAAAGAGGCTTTACTAGGGACTCTAATTTAGTTTACAAATCACACAAGTATTAATGTTTCCTTGTTAATACTGTTATAGCATGAATGTAAACATTTATCATAAACACAAAGATATAATAATAACTACATTTATTATTGCCTCTAGGGCATATCTCCAACAGTCTCCCACTTGCACTAGAGTCAACTAATCTAGATTACATGGTAATATACCGAACACCCATGGCAGTTTGGTGTTGGTCATGTTTTGCCCTCGGGAGAGGTTTAGTCAACGGATCCGCCATATTCAGATCTATGTGTACTTTGCAAATCTTTATGTCACCATCTTGGACATGTTCTCGAATAGCGTGAAAACGTAGCTTGATGTGCTTCAGCTTCTTGTGTGACCTTGGTTCTTGTGCATTGGCTATAGCGCCCATGTTATCACAGTAGATAGACATTGGGTCCAGCGCACTTGGAACCACACCGAGTTCTGTAATGAACTCCTTCATCCATATCGCTTCTTGTGAAGCCTCCGAAGGAGCTATGTATT
The DNA here is from genome assembly GCA_910589765.1 of Avena atlantica. Lineage (NCBI taxonomy): Eukaryota > Viridiplantae > Streptophyta > Magnoliopsida > Poales > Poaceae > Avena > Avena atlantica. The sequence continues at coordinate 308,508,450 of OU342734.1, read as the reverse complement.
CCAATTCAGTTGAAGATCTCGCCACAACGCTTTGCTTTGCACTCCTCCAGCTAACTGCTGCACCATTCAAAGTAAATACGTATCCAGATTGAGATTTAGAATCATCCGGATCGGTGTTCCAACTAGTATCGGTGTAACCATTAACAACGAGCTGTTCATCACCTCCATAAGAAAGAACCATATCCTTAGTTCTTCTCAAGTACTTAAGGATGTTTTTGACCGCTGTCCAATGATCCACTTGAAGGGTTTCACAGCATAGTAAATCAAAAAAATTCTACGGATGCGAACAAGAAAGCCAAGATCTAATCTAGGAGATGCAAACAACGAGAGAGATTAGATAAGATCTTCATACCCTTGAAGATTCGCATAGCGGAACATTCGTCGGAACATGGGTGATGTAGTCGTACTCGCTTCTCCTCCTCGCGATCCGATCCGATCCGATCTAGCACCGCAAGTGGCGATGCCTCCGGGAGATGCACACGTGCAGCACCTCGACATCTCCTCCTTCCTCGGTCCAGCAAGTATGGTGGAGAGACGGATTGGATCTATAACGCGACGGCGCGGTGCAAGTGGTGGAGAGTTTCTGCAGCAGGGCTTTGCCTACACGCAGTCGGGAGGGAGAGAGAGAGGAGGGCAGCAGGGCGGCTAGGATTGAGGGGAAGGTGTGTGGGGGTGGTGCGCTCCAGCCCTCTATATATAGAGGGGTGGTCGCCAGCCCTAGCCCCTCCCCCAAGCCTAGGCCGGCGGCCAAAGGAGGGAGGAGTGGGGGGCAAGTTTCCCCCCCCCCCTCCTTCTAGAAGCTCCAATTAGGGTTTCCCCTTGTTTGGCCGGCTGGGCCCTATGGGGCCTTGTGCCCCTGGCCCAATGCGGCCAGGGCACTCCCTCATAGGCCCATGCCCCCTCCCGGCAGGTGGGGCCACGTTGGTCCCCTCCAGAAGGTCTAGAAGCTTCCGGTACAATACCGATTAACTCGAAACAATTCCAAACTCCAAAAACTGCATTGCCTTATATGAATCTTATTCTCCGGACCATTCCGGAACCTCTCGTGATGTCCTGGATCCCATCCGAGACTCCGAACAAAAACTCATAAACCAATTATCTAATCTATCCTAGCATCGATACACGTTAAGTGTGTGACCCTTCGGGTTCGAGAACATGCAGACATGATCTTCTATCAATAATCAATAGCTGGGTCTGGAAACCCATATTGGCTCCCACACATTCATCGATGATCATATCGGATGAACCACGATGCCAGGATTCAATCAATCCCATATATATATATATATTCCCTTCGTCTCGCGATATTTTACTTGCCCGAGATTTGATCGTCGGTACCGTCATACCTAGTTCAATCTCGTTCATAGCAAGTACTTTACTCGTTCTGTAATCCGATATCACTTTGTGACTAACTCCTTAACCACATGCTTGCAAGCGGTGTTGATATCGATTACCGAGTGTGCCCGAAGTATATCTCTCCGACTTGGGAGGGACAAATCCCATCTCGATACATACAACCCAACAGGTACTTTCCGATCACCTGAGAGACACCTTTATGATCACCCTCTCATAGGATGATGTTTGATGACCTCAAAGCTTTCTTCCGATACCAGGGAGTTGTATTATCTCATGGTCTAAAGAATACAATATTTGACATAAGAAAAGCTTCGCAAAGATGAACACGATGACACGATCTAATTGCTTCGCTTAGTTTGGGTCTGTCCATCATATCATTCTCCCAATGATATGATCTCTAATTAATCGAAACTCATGTCCATGGTTAGGAAACCTTAACCATCATTAATCAATAAGCTAGTCCATAGAGGCGTACTAGGGACACGGTGTTGTTCACAAACCACACAAGTATTAAAGTTTCTGCTTAATACAATTCTAGCATGGAATATAAACATTATCATGAACAAGAATTATAATAATAACATCTTATTATTGCCTCTAGGGCATAATTCCAACAGTCTCCCACTTGCACTAGAGTCAATAATCTAGTTTACATTTGGCAACAATCTCACACCCATGGCACTAAGGTGTTGATCATGTTTTACACGTGGAAGAGGTTTAGTCAATGGATCTGCGACATTCAGATCTGTATGTACTTTGCTAATCTTCAGATCTCCATCTGCTATATAATCTCGGATTATATGAAACTTGCGGTTGATATGCTTGGTCTTTGGATGATATCTTGGTTCCTTAGCAAGTGCTATGGCGCCAGTGTTGTCACACAATATCTCCAGTGGGTCCAATGCACTTGGAACCACGCCAAGCTCAGTGATGAAGTTCCTGATCCAAACTCCTTCACTTGACGCTTCTGCAGCAGCCATGTATTCCGCTTCTACTTTAGATCCCGCGATCATGCTTTGCTTGCAGCTTCTCCAGCTCACAGCTCCTCCATTCAAAATATAAACGTATCATGTCTGAGATTTAGAATCATCCTTGTCGGTGTCGAAACTAGCGTCGACGTAACCCTTTACGACAAGCTGTTCATCACCTCCATAGACTAAGAACATTTCTTTAGTCCTATTTAGGTACTTTAGGATGTTCTTCACGGCTGTCCAGTGTTCCACTCCTGGATCACTTTGGTATCTGCTCGTCAAACTAAGAGCATTGGACACATCCGGTCTAGTACACAACATGGCATACATGATAGAACCTATGGCCGAGGCATAAGGCACTTTGCTCTTAGCTTCCCTATCATTTACCGTAGCCGGACACTGAGCCTTGCTCAATATCTTACCTGACAACATAGGCACTAAACCTTTCTTTGCCTTATCCATTCTGAACCTTTTCAGAACTTTGTCTAGGTATGTACTCTGGCTTAAAGCTATCAGGCGTCTATGTCTATCTCTATAGATTTTGATGCCCAATATATAAGCAGCTTCACCTAGGTCTTTCATTGAAAAACACTTGTTCAAATAACTCTTCACATCGTTAAGCATGTTAATGTCATTTCCAATAATCAATATGTCATCCACATATAGTACCAGAAATGTCACCGAGCTCCCACTCACTTTATTGTAGATACAAGCTTCATAGCAATTTGGAACAAATCCAAAGCTCTTGATCACTTGATCAAAACGAAGGTTCCAACTCCGAGATGCTTGCTTCAGTCCATAAATGGAACGCTGAAGTTTGCATACTTTATCAGCATCCTTAGGATCGACAAAACCTTCGGGTTGCATCATATACAACTCTTCATCAATGTTGCCATTGAGGAACGCAGTCTTGACATCCATCTGCCATATTTCATAATCATGAAACGCATCAATTGCTAATAAAATCCGAATGGACTTAAACATTGCTACGGGAGAGAAAGTCTCATCGTAGTCAACACCTTGAACTTGCCAAAAACCTTTCGCGACAAGCCGTGCTTTATAGACGGTAACATTACCATCCGCGTCCGTTTTCTTCTTGAAGATCCATTTGCACTCAACGGCCTTTCGGTCTCTAGGAGGGTCCACCAAAGTCCATACTTGGTTTTCGCTCATGGATCCTAATTCGGATTTCATGGCTTCTAGCCATTTCTCAGAGTCTGGGCTCATCATTGCTTCCTCATAGTTTGTAGGTTCACTGTCTTCTACTAACAAGACAGTCAAGACAGGGTTGCCGTACCACTCAGGAGGGGCACGCGACCTTGTCGACCTGCGACGTTCAGTAGCAGCATCGTCCGAAGCTTCATGATCCTTGTCATTAGCTTCCTCTATGGTTGGTGCAGGCGGCACTGGAACAATTTCAGGTGCTGCGCTACTCTCCAACTCAAGAGAAGGTTCAACAACCTCGTCTAGCTCTACTTTCCTCCCACTCACTTCTTTCGAGAGAACTCCTTCTCAAGAAAGGAATCGTTCTTTGCGACAAAACACTTGCTTTGGTTCTGTGATAGAAGGTATACCCAATAGTTTCCTTAGGGTATCCTATGAAGACGCATTTCTCCGCTTTGGGTTCGAGCTTGTCCGGCATCAACTTCTTGACGTAGGCTTCGCATCCCCAAACTTTAAGAAACGACAACTTAGGTTAGCACCAAACCACAGTTCATACGGTGTCGTCTCAACGGATTTAGATGGTGCTCTATTTAAAGTGAATGCAGCGGTTTCTATGCATAACCCCAAAATGATAACGGCAAATCAGTAAGAGACATCATTGATCGGACCATATCTAATAGGGTTCGATTCCGGCGTTCAGACCACCATTGCGCTGTGGTGTTCCGGGTGGCGTGAGTTGCGAAACGATTCCGCTTGCTTTAAGATGCCTGAGAAAATTCATAACTCAAATATTCACCTCCACGATCGGATCGTAGAAACTTAATCTTTCTGTTACGATGGTTCTCCACTTCATTCTGAAATTCTTTGAAGTTTTCAAATGTTTCAGATTTATGTTTCATTAAATAGATATACCCATATCTACTTAAGTCATCGGTAAAAGTGAGAAAATAGCGATATCCACCGCGCGTCGAAACACTCATCGGTCCGCATACATCGGTATGTATGATTTCCAACAAGTCCTTTGCTCGCTCCATCATACCGGAGAACGGGGTTTTGATCATCTTGCCCATGAGGCATGGTTCGCATTTGTCAAATGATCCAAAATCAAGAGACTCCAAAAGTCCATCAGAATGGAGTTTCTTCATGCGCTTTACTCCAATATGACCTAGACGACAGTGCCACAAATAAGTAGTATTATCACTATCTACTTTGCATCTCTTAGCCTCAATGTTATGGATGTGTGTTTCATCCCTTTCAAGATTTAGAAGAAATAAACCATTCACAACAGGTGCATGACCATAAAAGATGTTACTCATATAAATAGAACAACCATTATTCTCCGATTTAAATGAATAACCGTCTTGCAATAAACAGATCCAAAAATAATGGTTCATCTCAACGCAGGCACATAATAACACTTATTAAGGTTTAAAACTAATCCCGAAGGTAAAACTAAGGAGAGCGTGCCGACGTCCATCACATCAACTCTTGATCCGTTGCCAACGCGCATCGTCACCTCATCCCTCGCAAACCGCCGTCTATTCCGTAGCTCCTGTTTCGAGTTACAAATATTAGCAACTGAACCAGTATCAAATACCCAGGCACTACAACGAGGGCTAGTAAGGAAAAACATCAATAACATGTATATCAAATATACCTTTGATGGTGCCAGCCTTCTTGTCCGCTAAGTACTTCAGACAGTTGCGCTTCCAGTGACCCTTGTCCTTGCAATAGAAACACTCAGTGTCCGGCTTGGGTCCAGACTTGAGCTTCTTCTCAGCATGGGCAACGCGCTTGCCGCCGCCTTTCTTGAAGGGCTTCTTTGCACCTTTACCTTTCTTGAAGGTGGGGGGCTTGTTGACCATCAACACATGATTATCCTTTTTGATGTCCACCTCCGCAGCCTTCAGCTTTGCGAAGAGCTCGGTGATCGTATCAGTGGAACCAATCTAATTGTGAGTCACTACAAAACTTTTGTAGCTGGGAGGGAGTGATTGCAGAACCCTGTCAATCTTGAGCTCCTCTGGAATCTTGCAGTCCAGTTGCTCAAGGCGTTGAGTGTAGCCCGACATCTTAATGGCGTGCTCACTAACGGAACTCCCTTCCTTCATCTTACAGTTAAAGAATTTCTCAGAGATCTCATATCTCTCAGAATGGGCCTGAGTCTGAAACATAGTTTTCAGCTCCTCAAGAATCTCAAAGGGCCCGGGATAGTCTCTCTTCAAACGATTTTGAAGGTCCGATTCCATAGCAAACAACATGGTGCTCTTAATCACACCATAATCATCTTTGCGCGACAGATAGACAGCTTTCTCATTAGCTGGCGCATCTACAGCAGGGGCGTCACCTAGCGCATTCTCAAGGACATAGTCCTTTTGACCACCAGAGAGAATGATTCTCAGATTGCGGAACCAATTGGTGAAGTTAGACCCATTGTTTCTAAGCTTTTCCTTCTCAGCAAAAACGTTGAAGTTGAAGTTGTACTTAGCCATTTGATCTACAATATTTGCAAGTACAAATTAGACTATGTTCATTATAACTAGTTCAACTTTTAATCAAATTACTAGATGAACTCCCACTAAATTCAACATCCCTCAAGTTGTTTAGTGAACACGATCCAAATTCACCACACCTAATCCGATCTTCACAAGAAGAGATGTGGCTTCAATGGTGGACAACGAAGTGTCGATCATATCCTTCATATGACTCATGCTTAACCTTTCGTTTCATGTGTTCCGAGGCCATGTCTGTACATGCTAGGCTCGTCAAGTTAGACCCAAGTATTTCCGCGTGTGCAAAACTGGCTTGCACCCGTTGTAGGTGAACGTAGAGTCTATAGCACCCGATCATCGCGTGATGCTTGGACACGACAAACTTTCGCAATGGTGCATACTTGGGGAGAACACAGTTTTATCTTGATCTTTAAGTGAGGAATCATCTTATAATGCTACCGTCGTGATCTAAGCATAATAAGATACATAAAAGGATAAACATCACATGCATATAACTTTATGTGACATGGTATAGCCAATCTTCGTGCAATGATCTCCATCTTGTGCGTGCCGGCATGATCTCCATCACTCCACCATGATTGCCTCCACCACGAATAGCAACTACAACTATTGCTAACTACTTAGCGATAAAGTGAAACTATTACATGGCGTATAAGAAGTTGACACATAGGTCATACACAATTATAAAGACAACCATATGGATCCTGCCGGTTGTGTACTCATCGACATGCAAGTCGTGAAACATTACAAAACATGATCATCACATACAATATACACATCACATCTTGGGCCATACCATATCACAGAAAACACTCCCTGCAAAAATGTAACACCCTCAGAATCGGACCTATGCAAGTTTTAGCGAAAATCGCCAAACCCACATAGAAACGATTCAAAGGTGCCCACCAGGCACTTTCGTGCGGGTGGAAAACGAAGTAATAACATTACACAACAGTCCTCGATGGGACCCACAAAACAGATATATACAACAGCAACTCAAAGAGTCAAGAATACAGATATAATATACAAGATCCAAATCACCTTGAAAATGATAGAGCGTCCGACTACGGACAAGATGCAAATGGGGCTAAGAGCCCTGAAGAATAACCAATGGCGTCCATAACCCTGACCAGGCCAAGCCGGAAGGGTAACCCTGCTAACGACGTCGATCTCAAAACCTGCTTAAACAAAAGGGGTGCCGACAAAGGGCAAAGGAAAAAAGAGGAGCGTCAGTACTGAGGCCAGTACAAGGCGAGGCTAGAATTCGGCGGTCCTCGCCTACAAAGGTATGGTGGATTGAAGCGGCAGCGGCAGCATGCACTAAACAACCTATAGAGACTCGAAACAACTGACGGCTATCAGAGAGGGGTAAGAAAGAACTATTCGGAAACCAACCTGATACTATCATCAAAACAAACCCATCCTGGCGTTTCCCCCTCGAGACAACGAAACGAGGAAGTCAACGGGAACTCACACCGTTGGCAGTTTTACTTATTCAGTTATAGTTGCGGCACTTTACTAGTCAGGTTTAGATAATCATCCTGATAAAGTAAGCAGTGGTTCTTTAGTTAACCATTCCGTTGTAGTTGCGACACTACTAATCAGATAAAGATAGCATGAGATAACCCAAAACCCAGCAGTTGTTGGTACTTTTATTTAGCCATTCCGTTGTAGTTACAATACTTACTAGTCAGGTACAATGGTCGCAAGCGACACTCCAAACAAGCAATTGTGGGCAGTATTATTAGCCATTCCATTATAGTGAAGCTGATTACTAGTCATTTAAAGTCAAATTTATAGCAATAAACTTTAGTTATGCTTGTCTATGGTCGAGATACTGTACTCCAAGTCGTCCATATCCGCGAACACGGCTTTTAGAAAGTTTTACCCGGCCGGGGTGCACAAATAGCAACACACACTCGATCAACCTCGGAAAAACCAAATCAAAACCCAACGAGGCCTTCACGACAAAGCAATCACAGGATTCATAAATATTTCAGGGGGCCACCCCATTGAGTAGACCCGCAACGAAGTAAGCAAGCTTCGAGACGGACTCAAGGTTTGCGTCAATGGCTGTAAGCGACTGGGAACCCGAAAACTCGGGGTGTCGATACCGCGTAATCACTCTTACCTAAACAGTACAGGTGCTATCTGTCGCACAATTTAAATACAGAAGTAGCATGGTATAAGTATAGGATAGTAAATAAAACCTCAAACTAGTTTGTGGCCCCAAGAAATAAGATTGAATCAAGCTCTGGCTCAGGGGGGTCCCATATACCTCCCGGATGTGGATAGCGCGATAAATCAAGGAACAGGTATCAAGTACTCGGGGTCCTACGGGACACAAGTGGGCGTTCGGAAACCAAATATTATCTATCACCCACCGATGCCTCTGCTTACTTCAATTTTAGTTGTTAAATAGGAATTAAAGTGAACAATAAGTAAAACTCTGATCATCTCCATCATCAACATGCGGCAATCCTCCAACAACTGTGGCACTGAACGACACGCAACAGCACTTGAGCAAGCGACTACGACGCGCAAGTCCAACTATCTACCAAACAACAGGTAATAGGATGTGTCCAAGGCAATATAGGGCTGCACGGTATATCACAGGTACGGAAACTAAAGCATCGCACACAGATAGCAATAGATCAACAGGAGGGAATAAATACTATAAAAGTAAGATAGGTAGAAAGGGGGGAGATGCTCGCCTAAAAACATTGTCGAAGGTTCCACCGAAGATCGGGGCGAAGCTCACATCAACTCAATGGCCTTATCCGCGAAGAAGCAAACGCTAGAAGAAACACCGGATGCACTATTTAATACTACGGCAAAAGATCGGCATGCTTATGATATGATGCATGGCATGGCAAAGGTGCGATGCAATTAGGTCATATTAAGCGGAAACGGGTCCCGACAATTAATTAAACGGTTCAAGTTATTTAGAACCCCTGCAATTTAAATGTTGTTTTAACATGGCCAAAAGATAGTATCGGTTTGATGCACAAATTTAAATGAGGCCGATATTAGACTAGATTTGCCCGCATATGGGCCCCATATTTAATTATGAGGTGAATCGGCATAAGGCCCCCAAACACACAAATATGCATGCGAGACGAGAATTTAATATGCATCAAGTTGTATTTCCTAATAAAATAGGGCTCGAGAAAAGGGGTCACACATTTAGGGTTCGGCGAACTTGGGGTTCCGGGGGTTCGGGGTTCGACAGGGTTCAGGGTCCCACGGAACGTTCTCGGATAGCGGAGGTATGTCTTGACGCATCCGCGGCCTTCGGGTACGGGATCGGTCTCCGGGGTGAAGACCTTGGCGTGCGAGGGCTCGGCTTCGGATCCATGTCGGTGCACTCGGTGTTTCGGGGTTGGAGATCATGGTGTTCCACTTGTCGTTCCGATGACGATCTTGGCGGTCTTCGATCCGGTTCGACGGGTTCGGTGAAAGTTCTCGGCGTTCCATATACATCGGACCCCATGTACACTTGATGACCTTGGCGAGATACTTGCCCAACTCGTTAGACTTGTTCGACGAGAGGTAGCCGGAACTGCATCATCGCCACCAAGCCATCTGTGCAGACAGCAAACCCAACTCGAACATAGCTTGCAGAGGCAGGGGTGCGCGGCTTGTGCCCTCCAGAGCTGACGAAGGACAGCACAGGGGCGGCCGCGGGAGGACGCAGAGAGGGCGAGGGGCCACTGACGCCGGCGAGGTGAGGGCCGGGGCGCCGCAGGGCTCGGGCGGAGGAGCTCGGGCGGGGTTGAGGGCGGCCTGCGGGGCTTCTGGCGGCGGTTGTAGGAGGCGCGGAGGAGAAGTCCGGCGGGGACGCGGGTGGGCAGAGGGGACGGAGGAGGCGCGGCTCCGGCGAGCCTGGCGAGGCGACGGGGCGCGGGCCGGCTCGGGAGAGAGGCTGCGCAGACGGGCGGCGGACGGCGTTGAGGGGGCGAGAGGGTGGCCGGAGCGGTGCGGCGCCGGCGAGGCGGGCCGGGGAAGGAGCTGCGCGCGGCGAGGAGGCTGCCGGCGAGCGGCGATGGAGAGGATGGGAGCGGCGGCGGAGGGAGCGAGCGCGGCAGAGGGTAGGAGGGCGGCGGCGCCAGCGAGCGAGGGGAGGGGCGACGCGGCCGCGGGGAGCGGTCAGAGGCGGGCGGGGGTAGGTGGGAGGAAGCGGGAGGCGCCAGGGGAGAGAGGGGCGCGCCGTCGGGGGAGGAAGAAGGAACAGGACCGGAGGGGGCGGTTCGGGCGTGGGTGTGCGTGCGTGGACCGGCAGGGGGCGGTCAGGTGGTGGGACCCAGGGGGAAGGCAGGCGTGCGTGCGTTGCATGTTGGGGTGGGCGGCTGGGCTGAAGTGAGGAGGAGGGAGAGAGGGAGAGAGGTGACGCGGGCCGGTTCTGAGTGGTGGAGTGGAGAGGAAGATGAGGTGGCGCGAGGGGAGTGGCCGGGGGTGAGGTGGAGGGGGGGCTGGGTAGTTAGTTGGTAGCTGTAGGATTAATTTGGTGGGCCGATTGAACTGGTCTGACCGATTGTACTGGGGGTGGTCGTTCGGGTCATTCGGCCCGTTCGACTGCCCCACTGAAAATAATTTAAACAGTTTATTTATTTCAAACGGACCTTTGCAAACCGATAGCACACAAAAACAAAAATAATCCGGAGACCCGGGTTTGGCGTTGAATAAAGGTGGGGCGTTTAGAAAACAGAAACAGGTTTTTCCGCAAATATTTTTATGCAAACAAATGCAAGATGATGACGATGCAATGCATAAAAATCAACGCGATTTTCTAGTAGTGGTTTTGCGGGATGCCACAATTCGACACCACTAACAATGGATCTCGCCCTCGAGATCCGCCTCATGGTACCGGAAAGAAGGCCGACGATCTGATCCTTCGCGCTTCGTGTAGATCCTTGCGACACCACTAACAAGAGGTCGTTGTCCGTGATCGAGGAGAACACTCCGGAAACAAAGGGGCGAAGGTAGAGGTATCCACAAATAACGCCCCTCTAACTTCGATGGAAAGAGGGAACCGATGCATTCATCCACTTCAATGTACACAAGCGAATAGAAGGGGTAGTCGGCAGGGGGCCAATCCATCACGCACCCAAACTATTACTCCGCACAATCAGTGGAAAAGCGTGCAACCATTCTCGGAATCAGACTGAAGATCTCGACAATCGAGGTTCAGAACAAAGGAGTGATGCAGACTCTACATCGGATCTGGCGTAGATGATGTCGTCGCATCGGAAAACACCGGAAGGCACAAACAAAGAACAAATGATGGTACCACAGCTAAAGGACCACTCAGATAGCAGGAGGACTGGATGTAGAAACACCGTTATCAGAGGAGGGAGCGAAACCCTGAAGGTACGACGGAAAACCCCACCACGAGAATTCCTGGACTCGAAGGAAAGATAAGAGAGCAGGATTCAAAACGCGTAGAGATAAGAGGAGAATAGCAGAGGGGTAAGGAGTAAAATCAGACCTAATCAGAACTATCCAACCGATTTTGCAAAAATATTTTTTGACACTCTACTTCGGCCGTTAGCTAGGTTATCCTACAGGCTGGACTTGTGGGGTATCGTAACCGCTGAGCTCTGATACCACTCTGTAACACCCTCAGAATCGGACCTATGCAAGTTTTAGCGAAAATCGCCAAACCCACATAGAAACGATTCAAAGGTGCCCACCAGGCACTTTCGTGCGGGTGGAAAACGAAGTAATAACATTACACAACAGTCCTCGATGGGACCCACAGAACAGATATATACAACAGCGACTCAAAGAGTCAAGAATACAGATATGATATACAAGATCCAAATCACCTTGAAAATGATAGAGCGTCCGACTACGGACAAGATGCAAATGGGGCTAAGAGCCCTGAAGAATAACCAATGGCGTCCATAACCCTGCCCAGGCCAAGCCGGAAGGGTAACCCTGCTAACGACGTCGATCTCAAAACCTGCTTAAACAAAAGGGGTGCCGACAAAGGGCAAAGGAAAAAGAGGAGCGTCAGTACTGAGGCCAGTACACGGCGAGGCTAGAATTCGGCGGTCCTCGCCTACAAAGGTATGGTGGATTGAAGCGGCAGCGGCAGCATGCACTAAACAACCTATAGAGACTCGAAACAACTGACGGCTATCAGAGAGGGGTAAGAAAGAACTATTCGGAAACCAACCTGATACTATCATCAAACAAACCCATCCTGGCGTTTCCCCCTCGAGACCAAACGAGGAAGTCAACCGAGGAACTCACACCGTTGGCAGTTTTACTTATTCAGTTATAGTTGCGGCACTTTACTAGTCAGGTTTAGATAATCATCCTGATAAAGTAAGCAGTGGGTTCTTTTAGTTAACCATTCCGTTGTAGTTGCGGCACTTACTAATCAGATAAAGATAGCATGAGATAACCCAAAACCCAGCAGTTGTTGGTACTTTTATTTAGCCATTCCGTTGTAGTTACAATACTTACTAGTCAGGTACAATGGTCGCAAGCGACACTCCAAACAAGCAATTGTGGGCAGTATTATTTAGCCATTCCATTATAGTGAAGCTGATTACTACTCATTATAAAGTCAAATTTATAGCAATAAACTTTAGTTATGCTTGTCTATGGTCGAGATACTGTGCTCCAAGTCGTCCATATCCGCGGACACGGCTTTCAAAAAGTTTTACCCGGCCGGGGTTCACAAATAGCAACACACACTCGATCAACCTCGGAAAAACCAAATCAAAACCCAACGAGGCCTTCACGACAAAGCAATCACAGGATTCAGAAATATTTCAGGGGGCCACCCCATTGAGTAGACCCGCAACGAAGTAAGAAATCTTCGAGACGGACTCAAGGTTTGCGTCAATGGCTGTAAGCGACTGGGAACCCGAAAACTCGGGGTGTCGATACCGCGTAATCACTCCGCTTACCTAAACAGTACAGTGTGTTATCTGTCGCACAATTTAAATACAGAAGTAGCATGGTATAAGTATAGGATAGTAAATAAAACCTCAAACTAGTTTGTGGCCCCAAGAAATAAGACTGAATCAAGCTCTGGCTCAGGGGGGTCCCATACCTCCCGGATGTGGATAGCGCGATAAATCAAGGAACAGGTATCAATACTCGGGGTCCTACGGGACACAAGTGGGCGTTCGGAAACCAAATATTATCTATCACCCACCGATGCCTCTGCTTACTTCAATTTTAGTTGTTAAATAGGAATTAAAGTGAACAATAAGTAAAACTCTGATCATCTCCATCATCAACATGCGGCAATCCTCCAACAACTGTGGCACTGAACGACACGCAACAGCACTTGAGCAAGCGACTATGACGCGCAAGTCCAACTATCTACCAAACAACAGGTAATAGGATGTGTCCAAGGCAATATAGGGCTGCACGGTATATCACAGGTACGGAAACTAAAGCATCGCAACACAGATAGCAATAGATCAACAGGAGGGAATAAATACTATAAAAGTAAGATAGGTAGAAAGGGGGGAGATGCTTGCCTGAAAACATTGTCGAAGGTTCCACCGAAGATCGGGGCGAAGCTCACATCAACTCAACGGCCTTATCCGCGAAGAAGCAAACGCTAGAAGAAACACCGGATGCACTATTTAATACTACGGCAAAAGATCGGCATGCTTATGATATGATGCATGGCATGGCAAAGGTGCGATGCAATTAGGTCATATTAAGCGGAACCGGGGTCCCGACAATTAATTAAACGGTTCAAGTTATTTAGAACCCCCGCAATTTAAATGTTGTTTTAACATGGCCAAAAGATAGTATCGGTTTGATGCACAAATTTAAATGAGGCCGATATGAGACTAGATTTGCCCGCATATGGGCCCCATATCTAATTATGAGGTGAATCGGCATAAGGCCCCCAAACCACACAAATATGCATGCGAGAATGACAATTTAATATGCATCAAGTTGTATTTCATTAATAAAATAGTGCTCGAGAAAAGGGGTCACACATTTAGGGTTCAGCGAACTTGGGGTTCCGGGGGTTCGGGGTTCGACAGGGTTCAGGGTCCCACGGAACGTTCTCGGATAGCGGAGGTATGTCTTGTCGCATCCGCGGCCTTCGGGTACGGGATCGGTCTCCGGGGTGAAGACCTTGGCATGTCGAGGGCTCGGCCTTCGGATCCATGTCGGTGCACTCGGTGTTTCGGGTTGGAGATCATGGTGTTCCACTTGTCGTTCCGATGACGATCTTGGCGGTCTTCGGATCCGGGTTCGACGGGGTTCGGTGGAAGTTCTCGGCGTTCCATATACATCGGACCCCATGTACACTTGATGACCTTGGCGAGATACTTGCCCAACTCGTTAGACTTGTTCGACGAGAGGTCGTCGGAACCGCATCATCGCCACCAAGCCATCTGTGCAGACAGCAAACCCAACTCGAACATAGCTTGCAGAGGCAGGGGTGCGCGGGCTGCTGCCCTCCAGAGCTGACGAAGGACACGCACAGGGGCGGCCGCGGGGAGGACGCAGAGAGGGCGAGGGCCACTGACGCCGGCGAGGTGAGGGCCGGGGCGCCGCAGGGCTCGGGCGGAGGAGCTCGGGCGGGGTTGAGGGCGGCCTGCGGGGCTTCTGGCGGCGGTTGTAGGAGGCGCGGAGGAGAAGTCCGGCGGGGACGCGGGTGGGCAGAGGGGACCGGAGGAGGCGCGGCTCCGGCGAGCCTGGCGAGGCGACGCGGCGCGGGCCGGCTCGGGGGAGAGGGCTGGCGCAGACGGGCGGCGGACGGCGTTGTGGGGGCGAGCAGAGGGTGGCCGGAGCGGTGCGGCGCCGGCGAGGCGGGCCGGGGAAGGAGCTGCGCGCGGCGAGGAGGTTGCCGGCGAGCAGCGGTGGAGAGGATGGGAGCGGCGGCGGAGGGAGCGAGCGCGGCAGAGGGTAGGAGGGTGGCGGCGCCAGCGAGCGAGGGGAGGGGCGACGCGGCCGCGGGGAGCGGTCAGAGGCGGCGGGGGTAGGTGGGAGGAAGCGGGAGGCGCCAGGGGAGAGAGGGGCTCCGCGCGTCGGGGGAGGAAGAAGAACAGGACCGGAGGGGGGCGGTTCGGGCGTGGGTGTGCGTGCGTGGACCGGCAGGGGGCGGTCAGGTGGTGGGACCCAGGGGGAAGGCAGGCGTGCGTGCGTTGCATGTGTGGGGTGGGCGGCTGGGTGAGTGAGGAGGGAGAGAGGGAGAGAGGACGTGGCCGGTTCTGAGTGGTGGGAGTGGAGAGGGAAGATGAGGTGGCGCGAGGGGAGTGGCCGGGGTGAGGTGGAGGGGGGGCTGGGTAGGTTAGTTGGTAGCTGTAGGATTAATGTGGTGGGCCGATTTGAACTGGTCTGGACCGATTGTACTGGGGGTGGTCGTTCGGGTCATTCGGCCCGTTCGACTGCCCCACTGAAAATAATTAAACAATTTATTTATTTCAAACCGGACCTTTGCAAACCGATAGCACACAATACAAAAATAATCCGGAGACCCGGGTTTGGCGTTTGAATAAAGGTGGGGCGTTTAGAAAACAGAAACAGGTTTTTCCGCAAATAGTTTTATGAAAACAAATGCAAGATGATGACGATGCAATGCATAAAAATCAACGCGATTTTCTAGTAGTGGTTTTGCGGGATGCCACAAAAACCAAGTTAGACGCCTCTACTTTGTTGTTGCATGTTTTACGTGGCTTATGGGAGTAGCAAGCTAAGAACAATTCTTACCTACGGAAAGCCATAACGATGATATTATGGTTGCCAAACTCCGATGTTAATCCCATGACAACTATAGTGAGATAAACTGGCATCCACCAGCCGCATGTATGGAACAAGCCACACGTCAAGTGCGGAGCCGGTCTCGCGAACGACGTCGCGTAAGGTTGGCCTGGACAGCTTCAATCTCACTATCCCGCGTCATAAGAAGAACACAAACAAGAGGCTTGCAACAGAAAACATCAACGCCCGCAACAACCATGTTGCGTTCTACTCGTGAAACACATCTACGCATAGATCTAGCTATGATACCACTGAAGGGTTTCGCAGCATAGTAAATCAAAAAAATTCTACGGATGCGAACGAGAAAGCCAAGATCTAATCTAGGAGATGCAAACAACGAGAGAGATTAGATGCGATCTTCATACCCTTGAAGATTCGCACAGCGGAACGTTCGTCGGAACATGGGTGATGTAGTCGTACTCGCTTCTCCTCCTCGCGATCCGATCCGATCTAGCACCGCAAGTGGCGATGCCTCCGGGAGATGCACACGTGCAGCACATCGACGTCTCCTCCTTCCTCGGTCTAGCAAGTATGGTGAAGAGACGGATTGGATCTGCAACGCGACGGCGCGGTGCAAGTGGTGGAGAGTTTCTGCAGCAGGGCTTCGCCTACACGCAGTCGGGAGGGAGAGAGAGAGGAGGGCAGCAGGGCAGCTAGGCTTGAGGGGAAGGTGTGGGGGGGTCGTGCGCTCCAGCCCTCTATATATAGAGGGGTGGGCGCCAGCCCCAGCCCCTCCCCCAAGTCTAGGCCGGAGGCCAAAGGAGGGAGGAGTGGGGGGCAAGTTTCCCCCCTCCTTCTAGAAGCTCTAATTAGGGTTTCCCCTTGTTTGGCCGACTGGGCCCTATGGGGCCTTGTGCCCCTGGCCCAATGCGGCCAGGGCACTCCCTCATAGGCCCATGCCCCCTCCCGGCAGGTGGGGCCACGTTGGTCCCCCTCCGGAAGGTTCTAGAAGCTTCCGGTACAATACCGATTAACCCGAAACAATTCCGAACTCCAAAAACTGCATTGCCTTATATGAATCTTATTCTCCGGACCATTCTGGAACCTCTCGTGATGTCCCGGATCCCATCCGGGACTCCTCACCAAAAACTCATAAACCAATTATCCAATCTATCCTAGCGTCGAGACACGTTAAGTGTGTGACCCTTCGGGTTCGAGAACATGCAGACATGATCTTCTATCAATAATCAATAGCAGGGTATGGAAACCCATATTGACTCCCACACATTCAATCCCTTATCGGATGAACCAAGATGCCAGGATTCAATCAATCCCATATATATATATATATTCCCTTCGTCTCGCGATATTTTACTTGCCCGAGATTTGATCGTCGGTACCGTCATACCTAGTTCAATCTCGTTCATAGCAAGTACTTTACTCGTTCTGTAATCCGATATCACTTTGTGACTAACTCCTTAACCACATGCTTGCAAGCGGTGTTGATATCGATTACCGAGTGTGCCCGAAGTATATCTCTCCGACTTGGGAGGGACAAATCCCATCTCGATACATACAACCCAACAGGTACTTTCCGATCACCTGAGAGACACCTTTATGATCACCCTCTCATAGGATGATGTTTGATGACCTCAAAGCTTTCTTCCGATACCAGGGAGTTGTATTATCTCATGGTCTAAGGAATACAATATTTGACATAAGAAAAGCTTCGCAAAGATGAACACGATGACACGATCTAATTGCTTCGCTTAGTTTGGGTATGTCCATCATATCATTCTCCCAATGATATGATCTCATTATTAATCGACAACTCATGTCCATGGTTAGGAAACCTTAACCATCATTAATCAATGAGCTAGTCCATAGAGGCGTACTAGGGACACGGCTTTGTTCACAAACCACACAAGTATTAAAGTTTCCGCTTAATACAATTCTAGCATGGAATATAAACATTATCATGAACAAGAGTTATAATAATAACATCTTTATTATTGCCTCTAGGGCATAATTCCAACACCACTCCTGGATCACTTTGATATCTGCTAGTCAAACTAACATCATATGCAATGTCAGGTCTAGTACATAGCATGGCATACATTAGAGATCCTATGGTTGAGGCATAGGGAGTCTTACTCATCCTTTCTCTATCTTCTGCCGTTGCTGGACTTTGAGTTTTACTCAAGGTCGTATTGGGCAACATGGGCAAGAACCCTTTCTTGCTATCTTCCATTCCAAACCTCTTTAGAACTTTGTCCAAATATGTACTTTGTGACAATGATATTAGGCGTCTCGATCTATCTCTATAAATCTTTATGCCTAATATGTAAGCTGCTTCGCCAAGATCCTTCATTGAAAAACTATTATTCAATTATTCCTTGACACTATTAAGAAGGTCTACATCATTCCCAATCAACAATATGTCATCTACATATAGTATTAAGAATGCTACAGAGCTCCCACTCACTTTCTTGTAAATACAAGCTTCTCCATAAGTTTGTATAAAACCAAAACTTTTGCTCACCTTATCAAAATGTTAATTCCAACTTCGGGATGCTTGCTTCAATCCATATATGGACCGTTGAAGTTTGCATACCTTGTTAGCATCTTTAGGATCGACAAAACCTTTGGGTTGCATCATATACAACTCTTCATCAATGTCTCCATTGAGGAACGTTGTTTTGACATCCATCTGCCATATCTCATAATCGTAATATGCAACGATTGCTAACAAAATCCTCACAGACTTTAGCTTCGCTACTGGTGAGAAAGTCTCATCGTAGTCAACTCCTTGAATTTGTCGAAACCCTTTTGCGACAAGTCGAGCTTTATAGACAGTAACATTACCATCAGCATCTGTTTTCTTCTTGAAAATCCATTTGTTCTCGACAGCCTTCCGGCCATCCGGTAAGTCCACCAAAGTCCATACTTGGTTTTCGTACATGGATCCAATCTCGGATTTCATGGCGTCTTGCCATTTATTGGAATTTGGGCTCATCATCGCTTCCTCATATGTCTCGGGGTCATCGGTGTTGTCCACCAGCATGACACTCATAACGGGATCATATCAATCAGGAGTGGTACGAGTTCTCGTTGACCTGCGAGGCTCTGTAGCAACTTCAACCGAAGTTTCATGATCACCGTCATTAGCTTCCTCTCTTATTGGTGCAGGCACCACAGGAACTTCTTCCGGTGCTACGCTACTCACAATTTCGAGAGAAGGTTCGACAACCTCGTCGAGTTCTACTTTCCTTCCATTCACTTCTTTCGAGAGAAATTCCTTCTCTAGAAAGGATCCATTCTTGGAAACAAAGATTTTGCCTTCGGATCTATGATAGAAGGTATACCCAATAGTTTCCTTTGGGTATCCTATGAAGACGCATTTTTCCGCTTTGGGTTCAAGCTTGTCCGGCTGTAACTTCTTTACATAGGCTTCGCAACCCCAAACTTTAAGGAACGACAATTTAGGTTTCTTCCCAAACCATAATTCATACGGTGTCGTTTCAACGGATTTAGATGGTGCCCTATTTAAAGTGAATGCGGCTGTTTATAATGCATAACCCCAAAATTATAGCGGTAAATCTGTAAGTGACATCATAGAACGAACCATATCTAAGAGAGTTCGATTACGACGTTTGGACACACCATTACGCTGTGGTGTTCCCGGCGGTGTCAATTGTGAAAGTATTCCGCATTTCTTCAAATGCTCGCCAAACTCATAACTTAGATATTCACCTCCACGATCAGAACGTAGAAATTTAATCTTCTTGTTACGTTGATTCTCCTCCTCACTTTGAAATTCCTTAAACTTCTCGAAAGTTTCGGACTTATGTTTCATGAAATAGATATACCCATATCTACTCAAGTCATCCGTGAAGGTAAGAACATAACGATAACCACCGCGCGATGCTACACTCATTGGACCACACACATCGGTATGTATGATTTCCAATAAGTCCGTAGCTCGCTCCATCATACCAGAAAATAGAGTCTTAGTCATGTTACCCATCAGACATGCTTCGCATCTTTCAAGTGATTCGAAATCAAGTGATTCAAGAAGTCCATCGGAATGGAGTTTCTTCATACGCTTCACTCCAATGTGACCAAGACGACAGTGCCACATATAGGTCGAGTTATCGCTCGATTTCAAACGTTTAGCTTCAATGTTATTAATATGTGTATTTCCACTATCGAGATTCAATAAGAATAGACCATCTATCAAAGGTGCATGTGCATAAAACATATTACTCATATAAATCGAACAACCATTATTCTCGGACTTAAACAAGTAACCGTCTCGCAATAAACAAGATCCCGATATAATGTTCATGCTTAACGCAGGCACCAAATAACAATTATTTAAGTATAAAACTAATCCCGATGGTAGATGAAGAGGTAGCGTGCCGACCGCGATCACATCAACCTTTGATCCATTTCCTACGCGCATCGTCACCTCGTTCTTCGCTAGCTTCCGTTTATTCTGCAGCACCTGTTTCGAGTTACAAATATGAGCAACCGAACCAGTATCAAATACCCAGGCACTACTACGAGTACTAGTGAGATACACATCAATAACATGTATATCGAATATACCTTTCTTCTTGATGTTGCCGTTCTTCAAATCCGCCAAGTACTTTGGGCAATTCCGCTTCCAGTGACCTTCTCCCTTGCAGTAAAAGCACTTAGTATCAGGCTTAGGTCCAGCCATGGTCTTCTTCGTCGGTGCGGTAACTTTCTTACCACCCTTCTTGAAGTGTTCTTTTTTGCTTAGACTTGCCTTTCTTGAATTTGGTGGTCTTATTGACCATCAACACTTGGTGCTCTTTCTTGATCTCCACTTCTGCAGATTTTAACATGGAGAAGAGTTCTGGCAACTGCTTGTTCATGCTTTGCATATTGTAGTTCATCACAAAGTTCTTGTAACTTGGTGGTAGTGATTGGAGGACACGGTAAATCCCCAAAGCATTAGGAATCACTATACCTAAGCTTTGGAGTTTGTTTGCGTGCCCAGACATCTTAAGCACATGCTCACTGATGGAGCTGCCCTCTTCCATCTTGCAGTTAAAGAACTTTTCAGAAGCCTCATAGCTCTCAACTGCCGCATGAGTCTCAAATATCAATTTGAGTTCACAGACAATATCATGTGGGTCTGAATTCTCAAACCTTTTCTGAAGCTCCGATTCTAAACCATACAAGATAGCACACTGAACTGTGGAGTACTGATTCTTCCGAGCGAGGTAAACATTCTTTACTTCATCGGTAGCATCAGCTGCAGGCGGGTCACCCAACGGTGCATCCAGCACATAGGTCAAATTACCAGCATTGAGGACAATCCTCAAATTGCGGAACCAATCCGCAAAGTTGCTTCCATTGTTTTTCAACTTTTCTTTCTGTAGGAACGCATTAAAATTGATGGTAGGGGACGCCATTGATCTACAACATATTTGCAATAGTTTAGACTAAGTTTATGAAAAATTGAGTTCTAATTAATAGTTAAATTAATCTAGGTGAACTCCCACTCAAAACAATATCCCTCACATTGTTTTAGTGATCACACGAACCAAATCCACCACATCAACACCGATCATCACGAGAGTTGATGTAGTTTCAATGGCGAACAATCGACATGTTCATCATATCTACTATATGATTCATGCTTTACCTTTCGGTGATCCGTGTTCCGAGACCATGTCTGTACATGCTAGGCTCGTCAAGATCAAACCTTAGCTTCCGCATGAGCAAATCTGGCTTGCTCACGTTGTATACACTTGCAGAATCTAACACACCCGATCATCACGTGGTGCTTCGAAACAACAAGCTTTAGCAACGGTGCTTACTAAGGATGAACACTTTAGAACTTGAAATTTATGTGCATGAGGGATCATCTTATAATGCTACCGTCGTTAACTAAGCAATACAAGATGCATAAAGGATTAACATCACATGCAATTCATAATATGTGATATGATATGGCCTTTCTTCTTTGTGCTTCCGATCTCCATCTTCAAGCACGAACATGATCTCCATCATCACCGGCATTGCATCAAGGTCAATGTCGCTGCTCCATGATTGTCTTCCACCAGCTTAAACCATTACAACTACTTTGAAAAGACACGCGGGTCTTAACAAAAATTAAAGACAACCATATGGCTCCTGCCGGTTGCCAACTTACAATAAGGAACATTGCATACATCAAATATAATCACAATCATGGCCATATGACATCACAGCACACCCCTGCAAAACAAAGTTAGACGCCTCTAATTTCTTTGCATATTTTACGCGGTTTGGGGCTTTCAATAAGTGTCGATCTAACTTACGAACAAGAACCACAACGTTGATGTTTTAACTATCAAGTGCCCGTTGTAAATTGGATCTATACTATAACGGGAGAGACAGACACCCGCAAAGCCACTTATGCAATACAAGTTGCATGCTGAGCGTGGAGCAAGTCTCATGAACGATGTCATGTAAGGTTAGCCCGGGCCGCTTCATCCCATCATACCGCAAGATGCAAAGTACACAAGAAGCAATTGATAATAAAAGCACCACCACCCACAATGACCATTGTGTTCTACTCGTGCAATAGATCTACATATAGACACGGCTCTGAAACCACTGTAGGGGTTCGTAGCATGGAAAACAAAAATTTCTACCGCATACAAACAAACAAGCCAAGATCTATCTACTAGATTGTAGCAACGAGTCGATAGAATAACTCACCCTCGAAGATTCCAAAGTGTTTAACGAGAGCGGATTCTCGTGGGTGATGTAGTCGTACTCTTGCCGATCTCAAGATCGTGTAGACGATCCTTCCGACGCTGCGTTCTGGCAGCGCTTCCGCAGTCGGTCACACGTTCGGTACTCAATGAAGACCTTCCTCTCCCTTGTTCCAGCAGGCAGCGGAGGTTGTAGCACTCTCCTCGCGATTCCGCAAGCACGACGGCGTGGTACCGGAAGTAGAGGGGAGATCTCGCGGGGCTTCGCCTTAAGCCGGAGCGAGTATGGTGGACTATGAGAGAGGCCTTGGTGATCTAGGGTTTAGAGGCACCAAGGGAGGAGCCTAGCCGGCGGCTAGGGTTAGGGTTTCACCCCAACTCAGCGAGTTGGTGGTGCCCTAGGCGGCGGCGGCAGCATCAAGAGGTGGTGGCGCCGGCGGCTTAGGGCTAGGGTTTGGGTGGTGGAGGTGTAGGTCTAGAGGGGCAGCCCTGCCCCTCCTTATATAGGTGGAGGGTGCCGGCCAAGGGGGAGGGAGTCCTCCCCCAACTCGGCCTCCAAGGCCGGCGGTGGAGGGAGAGGAACTCCTCCCCAAGTAGGTTTCCTACTCTCCCTCCACCAAGCAAACTTGCCGTTTGACTTTTCAAACTGGCGTTTGACTTTTCAAACTAGGATTTGATTTATCCCTTTATTTTTCTCAGCGATGACACCTAGTACATGATGCAACCATTCCAACTTGTTATGACACATTCATGTACCCTTCCCCTCGGAAGTTTCGGACCTTCCGGAACCTTCTAGAACATTCCCGATGAAAACACCGGAATCATTCTCCAACCCTGAAACAGGACTTTCCTTATATGAATCTTATTCTCCGGACCATTCCAGATCTCCTCGTGATATCCCGGATCCCATCCGAGACTCCGAACAACATTCGGTCTCTTACTCATCATTCCATAACTACTCAGCAACATCGAATCCTTAAGTGTGTCTCCCTACGGTTCATGAATTATGCGGACATGATCGAGACACTTGTCCGAACAATAACCAATAGAGGAATCTGGAAATTCATATGGCTCCCACATATTTCTACGATTACTTTGCGATCGAATGAACTACTTACATATGATACCAATTTCCCTTTGTCTCACGATAGTTTACTTATCCGAGGTTTTGATCGTCGGTATCTCTGCATACCTTGTTCAACCTCGTTACTGATAAGTACTCTTTTCTCGTTCCCGTGATATGTGATCCCTTGTGATCCAGTCACATGCTTTCAAGCCAATTGGATGACATTCCACCGAGAGGGCCCAGAGTATATCTATCCATCATATGGATGGAGAAATCCCACTCTTGATTCATGTGGCTCAACCCATACTTTCCGAACACTCAATGCCACCTTTATAACCACTCAGTTACGGTGTGGTGTTTGATGTCATCAAAGCATCCTTCTGGTGATGGTGATATGCATGATCTCATGGTCGAAGGAATTAGGTTACTATGTATCAGAAAGCATATAGCAATTGAACTATTCAAATGACTTGATCTTTATGCTACGCTTATCTTTAGGAGTATGTCCATCATATCATTCTCCTAACGATATGATCTTGTTGTTAATAACATCTCAATGTTCATGATAGGGAAACCACAATCATTTATTAACCAACAAGCTAGTATTATAAAGAGGCTTTATTAGGGACTCTAATTTAGTTTACAAATCACACAAGTATTAATGTTTCCTTATTAATACTGTTATAGCATGAATGTAAACATTTATCATAAACACAAAGATATAATAATAACTACATTTATTATTGCCTCTAGGGCATATCTCCAACAAGGGTTGCATGTACTCGCGTTCGTCAGGCAGCAGGGCAGCCATGAGCGGCCGCCCAATGGTGGCGAACACCCTCAACTGCCCACCACCCGAGCCCCTGCAGCTCCAGCATCGACCCACGCACGCGACACTCTCCACCAACGACCCGCGGCCCGCGAACAACTTCGTCGCCGCCAACGGGCAGCCAATCGACGCACGCACCCACATCATCAACAACCAGAGCTGGCGCGCATGCCAGCCCGACGACCTGCGGCATACCCTCACCAACCGCCGCGATGACGAACCAAGGGGATCGCTGAGTCGAGTTGGACCCTAGTGCTTCGGACCAATGATCTGAGGCGAAAAATACCCGGCGAACTTCAAGGTGCCGAAGGAGATCGAGAAGTACGATCCCTCGTACGACCCGTCCATGTGGCTGGATACCTACCTCATGGAAATGGGAATCGCTGGCCACACCGACCTGCTTGCCGCCCACTACCTCCCCCTGATGATGGAGGGAGCGTGTAGGCAATGGATCAACACCCTCCCTGCGGACAGCATCGACTCCTGGGAGGAAATGCGCGACACCTTCGTCAGGCACTTCAAGGGTTCCTACACCCACGCCACCACCATCGAGGACCTGGAGCGATGCGTACAGGGACCCCGCGAGTCGACCTGCAGTTGGGTCCAACGGTGGCAAGACCTATGGTATAACGCGGCCAGAATCCACCCGGACACCCTGATCCACTGTTTCCAGACCTCGTGCCGCTACGACCACCTGCTCGCCAAGCTCAAGAGAGTGTACAGAACACTCGACAACATATCGAACCTCCTGGAGATCGCCAGGCGATACGCGGAAGAGGACCCAAACCAAGAAACCAACGACGAGTCGGGAGGGAATCGCTGCACGAGCGGCCACGACAACGGGAGGCGAACCGAGCTACGCTACAGCAACACTCGCCTCACCAGCAAGCGTCGCGGTGATGGGCGAGTCGACTTCATCGCCAACGCTGGATACGCGCCGCGCAAACCCAAGAGCTTCTGCCGTGACGGAGGCCAGCGCCGCGATGGCGGCAACTACAAGGCGAAGCCGAGGTTCTACCCCACGGCTCTCCTCAATCAACCCTATGTGTTTCACAACAGGGAAGGGAAGCCCGCCACGCACACGACCGCCGACTGCCACTCCCTCAAGGAGATTGAGAAGGCACGACATGCACGGGTAGACCCCGACAACAACCCGCCAAACGGCGGAATATTCGGCAGTGTCTCCGGCTCGCTCCACACCTTCACAGGCTTCAACACGAAGCGCGAGAAGAAGGTCATCGCCCGCGCCGTCGCCGTCAACGTGGTGTCCCAAATAGACATCCCCCAGTTCCTTAACTGGTCCGAGCAACCAATCATCTGGAGCCGCGAGGACCACTCGCCACGGATCGAATATCCGGGCCGAGTCGCCTTGGTGGTCAAGCCCAAGGTGGGGGACTATTGGCTCCCCAAGACGCTGATGGACGGCGGCAGCTCCATCAACATCCTATACCTGGACACATTCAGGCGACTGCGGCTCCCGCAGTCGATGATCGAGACGACCTACACCACCTTCCACGGCATCGTCCTCGGTCGGAAGGCGTACCCAATCGGCAAGGTGACGTTGCCAGTCACCTTCGGCACACCAGCAAACTTCTGCACCGAGCGGATCGTCTTCGAGCTGGTGCCGTTCAACAGCCCCTACCACGGTGTCCTGGGGCGCCAGACATTCGCCAAATTCATAGCAGCGCCCCACTACGCATACAACACGATGAAGCTCCCCGGGCCGTATTGCATCATCACTGTCCATGGCGATCCCGACATGGCTGCAGAATGCGAGGCCAAAGGGGCTGAACTCGCTGACGCCGTCATCACGGCAGAGGCCAACCACGCTGAGGAGCTCGCCAAGTACGCGAGCGAGGTCAACAATGATGACCCCGCCATACTTAAGAAGCCCAACTTGGAGGGTGGCAGCTCCACCGCCTCGAGGCAACGACGCACACTCGCACCGTCGAGCTGGTCCCAGGCGACTCCAGCCAGACGGTGACGATCGGGACGGGCATGAGCCCAGTATAGGAAGGCACGCTCGTCGAGTTCCTACGTGAGAATCGCGACATCTTCGCATGGAAGCCATCCGACATGCCTGGTGTCCCGAGGGAACTCGCTGAGCACAAACTCAAAGCCGACCCCAAAGTGCGACATGTCAAGCAGTCGCTGCGGCCCTTCAATGAAGAGCGCCGCCGAGCAATCGCCGAGGAGGTGCAGCGTCTACTCGCTGCAGTCTTCATCCGGCCAATCAAATACTCCAAATGGCTGGCAAACCCAATCCTGGTTGAGAAGAAAAAGGGACCTGGAGAATGTGTATTGACTACACGAACATCAACAGCGCCTGCCCGAAGGAGCAGTTCGTCCTCCCGCAGATCGACCAAATCATCCACTCAACCGCGGGTTCGGAGTTGCTATGCTTCCTCGATGCCTACTCTGGGTACAACCAGATCAAAATGGTAGTCGATGACGAAGAGAAGACGGCGTTCATCACGCCATTCGGCGCCTTCTGCTACACCACCATGACCTTCGGCCTCAAGAACGCCGGGGCGACCTACCAAAGGTGCATGTAGGAGTGCCTTGCGAGCCAAATTGGCCGCAACATCCACGTCTACATCAACGACGTGGTGGTAAAATTCACTCGCCAGGGAGATCTACTCGCCGACCTGGCGGAAACCTTCGCCAATCTGCGGAGGTACAAGATAAAGCTAAACCCAGGAAAGTGCACCTTCGGTGTACCCACTGGACAGCTGCTGGGATACGTCGTCTCCAAGCGCGGGATCGAGGCGAACCCCGCCAAGATCAACACGATCGACCGGCTCGGCAGACCCGAGTGCCTGCGCGACGTCTAGAAGTTGGCCGGGCGAGTCGCGGCTCTCAGTCGCTTCATCCCCCGGCTAGGCGAGAAGGCGATGCCCCTTTACCGCCTAATGCGCAAGAACCCCACCTTCCAGTGGGACAAGGAGCCAAACGACGTGCTCCACACTCTCAAGGAGGTGCTACTCGTAGCACCGCTACTCGCCGCCCCCGTCGACAAGGAGCCCATGATCGTCTACGTTGCGGCTTGCGAGCACGTCATCATGGTCGTCGAGCGACCAGAGGAAGGCAAGGAGCGCCCGGTGCAGCGACCAGTATACTATATCAGCGAAGTCCTCACCGAGTCACGCCAGTGCTACCCGCAGTACCAAAAACTGGTATATGCGGTCTTCAGAGCACAGCGGCGACTGCCGCACGACTTCCAAGAGCACCCAATAACGGTCGTCTCCTCAGCGTCGTTGCAGGACATCATCCGCAACCGTGAGGCAAGCGGGCGAGTCGCCAAATGGGTTGTCGAGATCAGCGTCCACAACATCAGGTACGAGCCGCGCAAAGCGATGAAGTCGCAGGCTCTCGCAGACTTCCTCGCCGACTGGGAGGAGGACCAGCAGCCAGCGAAGCTGCCATACCTCCATTACTGGAGCCTACACTTCGACGGCTCCAAGAACGCAGATGGCACAGGAGCGGGGATCGTGCTAACATCTCCGAAGGGCGACAAGCTATGCTACGTCCTCTACCTCGACTTCACCCCCTGCACCAACAACATGGCCGAGTACGAGGCGCTACTCCACGGCATGCGGGCAGCCAAGGAGATGAACATCAATCGCCTGCGCTGCTACGGAGACTCCGACCTCGTCGCCGGGCAAGTCGCCAACACTTGCGATGCAGTCTCCCCCACCATGGCGGCGTACCGCCAAGCAGTGGACCAGCTGGGAGGCCACTTCGCAGGCTACTCTGTCGAGTGGATCGACAGGCGGAAGAACGAGGAGGCTAACGCACTCTCCCGCATCCGCTCGGATCGACTAGCACCACCCACCGGCGTCTTCCTCGACACCATCACCAAGCCCTCCGTCTCTCCCCCAAGGGAGATCGACATCGGAATTCCGCTGCAACCAGACGCAGCCCTGGTCGCACTAATCGCCGAGCCAAGTGACTGGACCACGCCATACATCGCTTACCTTGAGGGAGGCACCCTACCCACAGACGAGACGGAGGCCCGGATGATAGCACGCCATTGCAAATCCTTCATCATCATCAACGACGAGCTCCACAAGCGCAGCGTGACCGGCGTGTTCCAACGCTGCGTCCAACCCGCCAAAGGACGCAAGATCCTCCAGGACATCCACTCCGGCGACTGCATCCACCACGTTGGTGCCCGCTCCCTGGTCGCCAAGGCCATGCAACATGGCTTCTACTGGCTAACCACACACGCCGACGCGGTCGACATCGTCCAGCGATGCATCGGGTGCCGGAAGTACGCCAACCAAACTCACGTACCAAGCTCGGCGCTGAAGACAATCCCCATCACCTGTCCGTTCGCCGTATGGGGCATGGACATGGTAGGCCTCTTCAAAATGGCCCCCTCTGGCTTCACCCACCTCCTAGTCGTAGTCGATAAATTCACAAAATGGGTGGAGGCCAAGCCAGTCCGCAAGTGTGACAGGAAGACCGCTACAAAATTCCTACGCGAGCTCATCTATTGCTACGGGTTTCCAAACAGCATCATCACGGACAATGGCACCAACTTCGCCAAGGGAGCCATGGCCGAGTTCTGCGAGGAGCACAACATCCAACTCGACCTCGCCTCAGTCGCCCACCCGGAGTCCAATGTCCAGGCGGAACGCGCCAACTAGAGCATCCTCCACGGCTTGAAGCCACGGCTACAAGTCCCACTCGAGCGCACTGCCGGGTGCTGGGTCGAAGAACTCCCCTCCGTCATCTGGGGCATTCGCACCTCCGTAAATAGGTCAACAGGGTTCACCCCCTTCTTCATGGTGTATGGTGTCGAGGCAGTCATGCCAACCGACCTCGAGCACGACTCACCTCGGGTGGTCAACTACACGAAGGCTGATAACGAGCTCGCACGCCAGGACGGAGTCGACCAGCTCGAGGAAGCGCTCGACCTAGATCGTTCCCGCACCGCCATCCACCAGCAAGGGCTTCGCCGCTACCACAGCCAGTGAGTATGGACTCGCACTTTCCAGGAAGGCGACTTGGTACTGCGCCTAATCCAGGACAAGAAAGGCATGCACAAGATCTCTCCCCCTTGGGAGGGACCATTCTCCATCGGGCGAGTCCTGGGAAACGACGCCTACTACCTCACCGACGTCCGAGGCGATGGCAAACTCAATGTCAAGCGGCCATGGAATGTAAACCTCCTACGGAAGTTCTACTCTTAGAACTCCAGACATGTACCCCCCACCCGCTATGAAATAAAGCAGATCGATTCGCGCAAATTGCGTCTACTCTCCATGCCTTGTGCCACTCGCACTCGTAATAACAGCGTTATGCTATTCGCAGAAGTCAACCTTTGGTAACGCGACCGGCAGGGCCAAGTAGTGCGGTACGAGGGCACTGGAAAAATTCAGGCCTCGTACCATCCATGAAAAAATCTAACCCGGAGCCCCATTGGAGTCGCCCATCTCGACTGGCTCCCCGAGCCAAGACGACTGCATTCGCTTCCCACAGCGACCCAGTCCTACACATCCTCGGCGCAGCGACTCGAACGGCAAAGTACCACGCTCGGGGGATGACACCAGGCCAAAGAAGAGCGGCTAGGGAAAAACACCAAGTAAGAGAGCGTGCCCAGGAGTTGCCATGCGACTGGTCTTACGGATCAGGCGGAGTGATGCGCTTAACACAACGCGCCTAGTCCTCACCTACTTCGGGCATGCGACTAGAACGGCCAAGTACCATGCTCGGGGACTCGGCAATCCGACCCGGTTCGCGCCCGGGAAAACGGCCAAGTAAAGAGCACCCCTAGGAGTCGCCACGCGACTGGCTTCCCGAGCCATGGCGAGTCGACCCTAACTCATTAATAGTTCACACAACATATAAAAACGAGGTTAACCCCATAAAAAGGGCGGACGCACTCGGGGACTCGTACAACCAACACTCAAACCACAAATGCAATGACAAAATAACCCGCACATTCCTTCATAGCAGCAAAATTTGTTCGCATACAAGGAGAATTACATGTTTATCTTATGCTAATGCCGAATGGCAAAACACTCTATTCCGCAGGCTTCAAAGAGGAGGCGCCACCATCCTTGAGGCTGCGGATAAAGGGAACCCAGGGATTCAACGGGTACGTCGTGATCTCACCCGCCATCGCCGCACGAAAAGGTTGCTCCACCTTGAAGTCGCGGTGCGCAGGTTCAGGGTCATTGGGGGCAACGACTGTTTCCTGATAGGGAATAAGGTCGCCCATTGCCCACACGCGGTCGGAGTACACCGCGGCTCGATCCGTCAGCTTCAACACTTCGACAATCTCGACCGAGCCCGTCGAGGAGGGGTACCCGCTCGTGATGTCGTCAAGGTCGAAATCATCCGAAAAGTGCGTGAGCCCAAGGCTCAGCGCAGTCGCTGCTCCTCGACCGAAGGTTGACCGTGTCATGAACTCCACGACCGACAGGGCCTTCTCCAGATAGCACCATACTTCAATGAGGTCGCTGGGGATCACCTCCGGGGGCGAGATCTCTTGAAGATATGCCCGGAGGCAGGTCGCTGACAGCGCGGCTGAATCGACCAGGGTGGTGACGCATTGTCGCGCGTCGTACGACTGCACCTCTTCAGTGTTATCAGTGATCCGACCTGCAACACACAAGAAAACAGTGAGTGAAGCACCAAAATAACAATGTGGTACGCGCGCTCGAGGAGTGGCTGAAGGGTAACTCACCAATCAGCGGGCGGCAGAGGTCTGTGATGAAATTTTGAAGAGCTGAGAAGTCATTCTGCAACCCGGCGACGAGTGCATCCGACACCTTCCGCTCCTCAGCAGCAGAAGTGATGGCCGCCTTGGCTCGTCCTTCTGCCGAGCTCACTTCCGCTTTAGCCTCCTTGAGCTCACGCTCCAGTTCGGTGATTCGCTTCTCCACGGCGCTCAAGGAAGATTGAGCCGCCGTCAACTCACCAGCCAGAACAAAGCCCTAGCGAGCCTCCTTCACTGCGGCCGCACTATCCTCTGCTTCCACAATAAAGTGGTCACAAATGCAACAAGTTCGCGACAAGCGTCATACAAGACAAATACTCACCTACAATCGCTCGAAGCTTCTCGTTCGTATCCTGAGCAGCGAGAATCTCCTTCTCCACGCGGTGCTTGGCAGCAAGCCGCTCGGCCGACTCGCGCTGCAAGCCCTGTGCAACAATTACACCATCAGCAACAAACTTCCTAAGTGCCCAGCCACTGAAATTCAGTGACTAGACACTCGGGGACTGGATGACAAAATTCCTAAGTACCTAGCCGCTGAAATTCAGCGACTAGACACTCGGGGACTGGATGACAAAATTCCTAAGTGCTCAGCCGCTGAAATTCAGCGACTATACACTCGGGGACTGGATGGCGAAAAACCAGTAAGAATCCGACCACTGAAATTCAGTGGCCAGATCCTCGGGGACTGGAATACCTGGATGGCGGCACCTAGCATTCCGTGAAGCTCCATCACGTCCACCGATGAAAGCACGAGCGGAGTATGCCCGTTATGCTATTCGACCTCCATACCGGCAGCCCCAGGGAATTGGCTCGATGGTACCAAGGCACTCGCCGTGGCGGCCCTCGCTACAAAGCGAGGGAACGTCACCACCGCGTCCCCCGCGCCACTCGAAGACGGCCCGGTCGCCTCAGTCGAAACCATGGGGCCTACCTGCTGCGACCCCGGGTCCTCCGACGCCTTCGGGGCTACGTCCACCGTAATCGTGGCGTCGCTCGGGGCAGCCGCTGGCTTATCCGAGATCATAACGACTTCATCTCCTTTTGTTCTCTTGGTGCCTTCAGCGGGAGCCTCGATCTCGTCGCCCTTCCTCTTCTTCGAGGGATCGGCCGGCACCTCCGCGGCGACTGATGGAACCTTGTCCACCGAAGGGTGACCTATCTTCTTTACTCCAGTCATGCGAGACGACTCCATTAATAACACTCGACAATTGAAACACGAATCAAACAGACAGTTAAAAGGTTGAGGAATACTCACTTGGCGACTGGGATAAATCGTAGGCCGGTTCGAATGCTAGCCGGCTTTTCCAGTTCTGGCCCCAGTTTCTGACTAAGGCCCGTCTCGAACATGCTTTGTGCCCAAGACACCGACGACTTCTTCAAGGATGAGGCCGCGGAAGGAGGTTCAGCGGCAATCGCTGCGGGAGCTCATCTCGGCGGCGAGGCCCCCGCGGCTGGAGCGGCCACCGACCCGGTGACTGGGGCGAACGGCGGTGGCAGTGATGCCAGCGGCGCCTCGTCTTCCACGACGGTCGCACCAGTCGCTGTAGCCGCGTGCGCCGCTGTCTCCTCGGCCGCGCTGGTAGCGTCGGAGCTACTCGCGGACCGAGGCGGAGACGCCGGCTTGGCCGGCTTCGTCTTCTTCTTGGGTGGCGGCAGCTTCTTCTTCTTCGACGGCGTGGCATCATGTTGTGACGTATGCTCGGGGAGCTCGTCGTCGTCGTTGTCGTGGGCCTCGAGGCTTTTGCTGGCCTCGAGCTCGCGCTGGTGCTGCCCGCGAGTCTTGCGGACCGTGGGGGCAACAACCTCCACGGCTTCGTCGCCATCGTCGTCATCATCACCATCGCCACCCCCGTCACTCCTGACATCGCCCTTGTCAGGAAATGACTCGCTCTCGTCCTCGGCGGACGAGTTCGAGTTCTCGTCATCTGCGGGTGGAAGCCAACCTTCCACCACTTGGAATAACTGCAACGATCAAACAACATTAGCACAACCGTGAATGCACAAACTACGACTGCGAGTGCAAGGGAAATAAAAACTCACCGTTGGAGCTGGGCGCCTTGCGGTATAAGGTGTGACCCCGGCCTTTGCGTCAAGATACACCGCCTGGGTGATCTTCTTTAGGGCCATGGTGTAGTCACTGAGTCTCCACTCGTCGTGACAGGACTTCGTCGGGTCGTCCTTGCCCGTGTACTCGTACATATAGTGGGTACGGCTGGCCAAGGGCACGAGCCGTCGCCCGAGCCAGCAATTGTAGAGTTGATGGTTTGGAGGCCTTTCTTCTTTAAATTGCGGATGGTCTGCAGCATCTCGTCGATGACCATCCGCTGCTCCAGCGGAAGCTTGGTGCCTTGGAGCCGACGTGGCTCAGGCCGGTCGGCGGAGTACCTTGGAAGCGCCACCTCATCACCCGGCGTCGACTCGATCACATAGAACCAGCTCTTCTTCCACTCGTTCGCTACTTTGGCGGGCAGCATCAGATCGAAGAACGACACCTTCGACTTTAGCTGGAAGGTCAGGTCGCCCGCGGCTAACATTGGGCCGCCCGCCTCTTCGCGGTTGATCCTCCCATGAAATAGATCTTGCCATAGGGGAAAGTATGGCCGGCAGCCCAGGTAGCACTCGCAGAACGCCACGAAGATGGCGAGCTGCTCGATGCTATGCGGTCCCAGGTCCGACGGCTGGATGTCGTAGTAGGCGCAGAAGCGCCGGAAGAAGAGGGAAGTGGGGAATCCGAGCCCCCACTCCAGGTTGCTGGTGAAGCAAATGAATTCCCCTTCGCGCGGATCTGGAATCACTTCTCCAGCCATGGGGATGTGCCATATCCCGGTGCGGAGGATACCTGCCTCCTCGAACGATCTCAGCAGTGCCTTCGTGCACTTGGATCTGCCCCATGGTTCCGCAGGAGGGGCCATCGGCTGGGGGATCGAGGGATGCGAATCGCTCTGGGTCGCTCTGGTCGCTGCGCGGAATGGAGGAACGAGAATGCGCAAGTTCGGAGGAAGTGAGGGAAGCATTTTGCCCTCACCTGTCACTCTCCTTATATAGTGGTTGTTGCCCGCCATTTTCGGGAAGCCGTTACCGCGCGGCAATTACGCCGATATTACCGTTGGATTACCCAACGGCTAGTTTGACCAAGCTGACGGTCCAACTTCGTCCACTCGACTCGCCATCTTCAGCGACTCGATAATTCGCCGACCCGATCACTATAAACAGTGACTTGACTATTCGCCGACCCGTTCGCCAAGCTGCGATCTGATTGGTCGCCGTTATTGCGACTAAAATGACTAGTTCTTTCCTTTGTTCAGGAGTCCACCGCCAATTCGACAGGGCGTCCGAATTGGACCCGCATACTCCGACTGCCAACGAACACCTGCGACGAATCGACGACGGCCTCGGGGACTACTGATGGGGATATGCCTACCGGGGTATGCCCAGCAGGACGTTTCCTATTGGACCAAGCTGCCAGCGAGTGGGCCTGCAGGACGGCGACTGGATCGAGACTTGGCGAGGACTCAGGCGACTGGAAGCTAGAGGCCCATAAGCATAGCTAGGCCCAGTCGAACTAGGTCAAAGACCCTCCGAATCCTTAACCAATTCGGTTGTAGATCTATAAACCCTAGTGAGGTGAGCCTATATAAACCTCCCTAGGGTACGTATAGAGCACACGTTCCATCATACACCCCAGCGACTCGCCGCCTAGTCGTCGAGCTCGCCCTTGTACTCTCTCCATAATACAATCTAGCAGGAGTAGGTCTTTACCCTCCGGGGGCCGAACCTGGGTAAACCCTTGTGTCTCCGCCCTCATCTCGCACCACAGATGGCTAGCCGCCCTTGCCCCATGTTCTACTACTCGCTGCCGATTGCAGCATCTGCCGTGGCCATTCCTACGACAGTTTGGTTTCAGCGGGAGCGTTGCGAAGCTCTGTTGTTTGTTCCCACCAAGTGTCATTCTTAGAGCCATGGTGAAGTCAGATGCGGAGAATGACAGGAAAGCAAAAATAGCGATGGTGATTTTTGTTCTCGTGACGACGGAGAACTGGTTGCGTTATCTGGGACTCGTTGCAGCGACTATTGGTGCGGAAAGACAACACAGGTTGAGTTCCCAGTCTTATCTTACAGGGTAAAAATCCAAGGTCTGGCCTTAACTGGTTATGCCTGGCAATGACCTTGTTGAAGGCATTGTTTTGTGAGCAAGGACTTTCTCCAGGGTGAAAACCTATGATCTTTGATCGGGCAACGACGACGCTTGGGCACTGTTTCCTTCTTGAAGGCATTGTTATTTGAGTGGAGGACTACTGGTGTTGTTCTGATGGTGTTAGTGTCGTTGCTTTGAGGATTAGTTCTCTGTAGCGGGTCTTTTCTTTTTTGTAATTCTTCTTTTTTTCTGAGTTGTGTGCATCCGTAGGGCCGCTAGGGCATGCGTTGTTGCAGAGGCTGGGTGTAATTAGGATCCCTGTGATATTAATATATACTCTTTTTAAAAAATCTAAAGTTTGATCAAATTTTTAGAGAAAAATATTAAAATTTATAATACGTAATATATACATTTTCATACATCATAAAACATATTTTCACATAATATCTATATAATATAATAGTTTTTGATAGTTTTTTTCTAAAGATTTGGTCAAACTTTATATAGCTTGACTTTTAAAAAAGTTATAGGCCTTAAGCCTTGAGATAGAGGGAGTATGAATGATGGGCCAATTAAATACATGCAAGCCTGAATGCATCAATGTCACTTGACTACATGCGCTTAAAACATGTTTTATGTTTATCCAATCCTAGTACTTCCTCCGTCCTGGTTTAAAGGATATATATTGAAAATCATGCAATCGCTTCACATCCTAGGCATATAAGCATTTAATTTTAGAGGAGGAGGCAATCAAAGGATTAATAAAAGCCAAATTAGTCCCAATCAGAGAGTGCCTAGGACCAAGAGATTTGCTATATGTGCCCTTTAAACCGGGATTGAGGGAGTGGTGTTTATGTAGTGTCTTGATGACTTGGATCTAACCAGTTATATGTGAATGTACATGGATGCTATGATGGCCAGATACAGATAAAATGCAGGGCAGTCAATTAGCAGGTTACATACAGTCTACACAAAATAAGAAGCTTAGGCCAGCCAGCGTTGCTTTGTGTGGCCATTGACCATTGTGGTGTCCCCATTAGTGGTCTGATGTGTCGACGGAGTCGCTTGCTTGAGGAGAAGTTACAACGATGACACTTGCGGGCAACTTCAATGGCAGTCTTCTCTCGAGTGCATGCTGGTAGTCGGGTGGCCGGTGTTCCCCATGTGGTTTGGACGTGTTTAACAGTTTTCACCTGGTTTCCCGCTAATCGAGCAGTTCTCTTTTAGTAGAAAAATCACACTTTTTTTGCAATACTGAAACTCTCCTGATTTTGTGATTCATTGTTAACATACATAGTCATATTCCAGACAAACAATCTTCATGTCAGGCTTGTACTTTTCTACCACTAGAAATATACATGTCAGGCTTGTACTTTTCTAGGTCAAACATTTGTTAGTTTTAGCCTCTAGGTATTATGGTGTGTGTAAGATATGTATGAATGATGAGCCGGTTAACTACATACATGATGGAATGCGTCAATGTCACTTTGCCTACATGCGTTAAAACCTGTTTTATGTTAATCCAATCCTAGAAGTGGTTATGTAGTGTTTTCATGAGTTGGATCTAACCAGTTATATGGGAATGTACATGGATGCTATGATGGCTAGATACAGATAAAATGCAGGGTGGTCAGTTAGCAGGTTACATACAGTCTACAAAAAAAAAAATATATATATATAAAGCTTAGGCCAGCCAGCATGTGCTTTGTGTGGCCATTGTGGTGTCCCCATTGGTGGTCTGATGTGTTGACAGAGCGTCTTGCTTGTTCGAGGGGAAGTTACGACAATGAAACTTGAGTGAAATGTCTTTCTAACGTGTATATGGGACATATCGTGCATGTTGCTACCGTCGATTTCACTTAGTTTCGTGCTTTGTGATTCGTGTTGCATGGTTTCAATCAGTTTCTTCAAGTTTCAGAAATCTGAATCAAGTTGGCTTGCACAAAAACACAATGAAAATGTGCACGCAATTTCCCGTGCACGCTAGAAAAAACACTCTGACACTTGTTGGCAACCTCAATGGCGGTTTTCTCTCAAGTGCATGTTGATTTTTTTAGACTAAAGGCACCTCATGCCATGTCTTTATAACTTAATAAATCCCCATGTTTAAGACGGTAACAAGTTTCTACAGAATGAATCAGCATACAACCTTAACGGAAGTCTTCTCTCAAGTGCATGTTGGTAGCCGGGTCAGCGTGGCCGGTCTTCCCCATGTGGCTTGGACCTGTTTAACAGTTTTCACCCGGTTTCACACTAATCTAGCAGTTCTCTTTTGATATAAAAAACCACACAATTTTTACAATATTGAAGCTCTCCTGATTTTGTGATTCATTGCCAACATACATAGTCATTCGAGACAAACAATATTCGAAGGAGCTAGCAGAGAAATATCCTATATATCTACGACCTCCTTAACACAAGAGATAAATCACACCTATCATGAATTAAGGACCATATGCAGTTAATTAACTGTGTCAGCGCCTAACTACTAGTACCGCTCCAGTATTCTGAGATCGACATTTCACTTTTTATAACGCAAATTAGAAGCGTAGTTCAGAAAATTTTCTAGTAGGGTATTCAGTTGATTTTTTTTGACGCATCAACATACATAATGATTCCAGAGATACGGATCTTCCAACAAGGGGCGGAGAAATATTCTAGGACGTTGACACCAGAGAGAAACCACACGTGTAAGCGCCCTAAGGACCAGGCAAATTAACAAGAGCCGCCTAATCAACTAGTGCCAAGCCGCTCCAGTACTCTTGAGATCGACGTTCGATTGGTAACCATCAGATTTTTAATTGGTACACCAGCTCGATCGGTCAGAACTCAGAAGGAGATAGAGAAAGAAAAATGGGGCATGCATATGCCCGGTCAAACGGCGAGACTTTGTCGATCAAGAGGTTCGCTGTCGAATCTTGGGGGAGATATACTCCAGATTCTAGGGGCTGCAAACAATGCCTGTACTAGTATATGTTATCCTGCCGATCGATGCGTGGAATCTTGCATCGAGATCATCTATACTATTAAGGGGTCTAGCTAGGCGATGGAATGTGGCCCAAAGAGGTGGGCAAGGGCCAATTGTGGGTAAGATGGTGATTAAACTAGCGCGGAAGAGGCATTTTAGGGCTTAGATAAGACCAAGGTTAGGTGTTCTAACATGGCAGCTAGCGTGCGTTCCGATTCTGGATGCAGCTGGCCAATCAGGAACCACTCAGCAGTATAGTACCTTGGATTTAAGAACTCTGATAGTAGTATTTGATACTAGCACTTGTAGTATTGTGCGAGTCTGAAGATCCGGTGTTTCCTTACGTAGAAGTCGGTCGAATAAATGGTGAATACTGTTCTTTTTTGACACTCTACAAGTCTGCAGGATAGTTTGAGCCAGTAAAAAAATAAATGGAACTGTCGAATTGTTTCTTTAGGTAGGCTTGCATGAAGCTCATCCGTTGAGAAATTTAATCGCCGTTTGGAATGCATTATTCAGAGAATTTTAGGAGAATGTGACCTTGTTGAAAGATCAGGATAAAAAATAGTCGCATATCAGGTTCCATTGCAGGGATACTGTAAATAAATACTGAACATGCTAAGGTGAATACGTTGCTAGTTGTCAACAGGAAGCTTCTCACCCCCACTGGAAAAAATGGTTTCTTTGTGGAAGACGACAGGCAAGAAGGGAGAGAGGGAATAACGATCGAGGGGCCAACCGTACGTTTCTTGCATAGTGATCGGAATCTGTCGGGGGCTTGATAACCTTTGCCTCCTCGAAGCGGCGAGGAGCCGTTTAATCAGCTGCCCTGCTGCATCTGGCGCCTCCTGTCCACCTGTAAAACCAAGAAAGAACACGCGATGCCATGCCATGGCATTGTCATTGTCAATGCAAACCACCACCTGGCCGCGCAGAGGGTGGGTAGCGTAGTCCATTCATTGATTGGGTCTCTCCGGCCGGATCCCTTTCTCTTTCCCTCGTGATTCATGATCATGAATATTCCGGGGCCTGCCCGATCCGACTTGCTACTACTCCTTCAAGTCAATTATTGACGCCCCTCTACTGTATTATCATCTTATAAACTGTGAGATGTGCTTCGGTCCCCCACCCTAAATTTAAGTTTCATGGGTCATTTTATTTCTTTGACCCGTCAAAACCCATATCGAGGCCACGTATATCTCCATATATGTGTACTCGGTCGAACTGGGTATAATCCATGTCCTGGACGGCTGATCCCGTCTCTTATTATCGCGATATGAGTATTCGTGTACGGGGAGTATATGTCTAAGAGGACCATATGGACTTCGGGTGGGTTCATACGGTCCTGAAAACAATTGGTATGAGTTTTTGTTTGTCAAAATTTGAAAAGAAGGAGGGAGGAGGGAGGGGGGGGGACCGAAGCAAAAGTGATAAACTGTAACGACAAATCAAGGACAGCAAATTTTGTTTGTAAGAGAGTATAAGAAATCCTTGTTCCACGCCAATATATATGCTAGGTCTTTTCTTCATTCGTAAAAAAAAGAGCTAAAAAATTTACGCCAACGAAATGGTCGAGAAAACACATAATTGGTCGAATTTCTGATACAGCCGAAAACAAAATCATATCTTAGTTAACTAAGCACTTGTAGAGTAATTATATTTATTGAGATGTGCTTGGTGTCCCCCTTGAAACTTAAGTTTGTATGAGCCGGGTTTTCTTTGACCCGTCGAAACCTATATCCAGACTATGTCTACCTCCATATAGGGTGTACTCGGTCGAGCTGAGTATACTTCATGTTCGGACAGTTACGCCAACAAAATGGTCGAGAAAACACATAACTGAATTTCTGATCAAGCCGAAAACAAAATCATATCTTAGTTAAGAGTAAATTTATCTTTTTACCCCCTAATTGTATGTTTGTGACAACAATTACCCAATCTAGCAAAAAATTCTCCGGATTGCCCCATTTAGTAAAACTTGGCCCATATTTTACCCCTTTTAAATAAATAGCCTTTTCTAGCAGATTCAAACATTTTAACTTAGCTGGGGTTTCTCCATGACGCTGAACACATAGTTGTATGAATGCAAAATTGCTCATGTTATGTAACCATGAGGAAGTGATAGTGAGATAGATTTCAGTTTGAACTCACCGCACATGATCTCGTAGATGATAAACGAATGTGCTAAGTGCTAACAGCAGCTAGCTAGCAGCTTGAACTCAACACAACGAGGAAGAAGCCCCATGGCATGATGTTGGTTTTGAGCCGTGTACAATGAAAAAAAAGAGCCGCATCATAAAGAATTTGCTGGGTCCGTTTAAGAGATGCAACAAGAACACATGGTGCCCGATGTGTTTCTCATACAGTTGTAAGGGCCGGAATGCATGTAGCGACCAGGACGCCGCAAAGACCGTAGGAATAATCCAACAACATGTTTCAGGGGAGCTCACCGCTACCGTTGCGTTTGTAGTATATGAACATCATGTTTTGCAACAACGCTGGGTAGCAGGATCTAGCTAATTATGTCCCCGAGTTGTACATCTAGTTACACACTACATCAACCTGATGAGCAGATTCAACCTACTAAGATGGGTTAAATATTTAAGAAGGGTAAAGTCTGACACGAATTTCACTAAATGGGGTAATACAGAGAAATTGTCACTAAATGGAATAATTTGTGTCACAAAAGTATAACTAGAGGGTAAAAATTGGAATTTACTCCTTAGTTAACTAAGCACTTGTAGAGTAATTATATTTATTGAGGTGTGCTTCAGTATCCTCCTTCAAACTTAAGTTTGCATTAGCCAGTTTTTTTGACCTGTCGGAACCCATATCCAGGCTATGTCTATCTCTATATAGGTGTATTCGGTCGAGCTGGGTATACTCCACGTTCTCACCGGCTGATCCCACCTCTCGTTATCACGATTTACGACTTTGCATGTCATGTTTTAAAATTTTATTGTTGCTGCTATATATCTTCCAATTCCTGTCTCCCGCGGTCACATGAGTATACATGTATAGTGAGTATATGTCTAAAAGAACCATACGGACTTCGTGTGTGGGTTCGTACCCAAATTCATTGTGATGAAATCTCACCATACATGTATTGGCATATTAATCGTGTACATCAAGATTGGTATATTGATCCAAATGGAGACATGCTTGTGATGGAAGCTCCCATCAATTTGGTAACAATAATTGCTACACATGCATATATACCTTTGGCTCTCTCCCTGGTGTCCACCATTTCACCATCTAACATGCTCATGCCATGTGGGAGGAGGAGAATCATCTGCACATTTGCACTAGCAAGAAAGGGATCAACCGAGCAAGCAATGCATGACAGAGGTTGCCATCAGCACAAAGGAGGCCAGAGAAGGTATCAGAAGCTCGGAACCCAATTCAGCCATGCAACTGGAAGCATATTTTAGCTGATCTCGCATGTGTGTGTGTGGGTGGGTGGGGTGTGGGGGAGGGGGGGGGGGGGGGGGGGGGGGGGGGGGGGGTGGTTGCGAATCTAATCCAATCCAGCACTAGTGAAAAGAAAATGACGTGTCCTTTGATTGTACTACTGTGCTAGCTTTCTCCTTGCATCTTCCACCTCCGCCTTTTGGGTGGTGGGATGGGAGAGATTCCTCAGCCAAATGCATGCACACATCCAAAAGTGGTTTCAAAGTGCACATTTATCTCTCTCATCTCTTTGCTTGCCGTAGAATCTACCGCTAAGAAAAGTGGCAAAAGATCACGCATCACGTGGTGCTCTCTCTCTCTCTCTCTCTCTCTCTCTCTCTATAGCTTCAAGGACGCCATGGATTTTTTTTTTAAAAAAAACATGTTTGTAATTTTTCCATTCCCTCCCGAGTCAGGAGTTAAGGTTCTTTTGAATGACCCTATTGCAATAAACAATCAAGAGATCAATTTAGATAAAGGAGAGATGAAAATACTTTTTGGGCTATTTGCATTGTAGGATTTTCATAAGGATTTTAAATTATTTGAATGCTAAAGAAAATTTTCCTTTACAAGCCCTTTGGATTAATATTTGGTTACCAAATTCAAGGAAATAGCTGATACAAATCTATGCATCCTCCAAAATTCATATGCCCCCATTCCATATAATGTGAACATGAGATCAAACCTCACACTGGGTTCTCTTTTGTTCGTTGGGTTGTACTCCCTCCGTTTAAAAATATAATATGTTTTAGATTTGTAAAGTAAATGCATCTAGACACCTTTTAGTGTATAGATTTATTTAAACCTGCACACTAAAAGGCGTCTAGATATACATTAACTTTACTAACCTAAAACATCTTATAATTCCAAACAAAGGGGATACAAACACAGGAATAGGAAAAAAAATAAGATTAGAATGTAATGGAATTATAAAGGAATCGTGAAATATAGGAACCAGTTACATAAGTTCCTTGGCTGCACCAAGGAAAACCGCGGGAAGATTCCTATAGAGATTGAGTAGAACAGGGATTTTCTACGGTTACCTATATGTACCGGAGTGCCACGTCAGCATGATGTCACCCATGTGCTGACCAAACTTTTGAAATTTTATGAAACAAAACCGAAACTTATGAAATATTTTGTACTGTTCACAGGCCGTTTCACCAATGTTTAAGTTTGGTTTCAATTTTGTTTCAGTTAGTGATGTCAGCATGACATCATCAATATGCTGACGAAAAAGTTTGACTGACGCACCAATCTTAGAGAAAAATGGACGGTAGATAGACCACCGGCACGTACATTCAACTGCAAAAAAAGAGTTTTCGATCGAGTACACGTGTGTCATAGACATAGAAAAAATCCCAAGGTATCTCTTTGCTGTGAAACGGTAGTGTAGGAAACAATCTATAGGAATATTGGAGGATTCATTCCTTTGAACCAAATGGACCGTATAGAAAAAAATTATATCTAGTATTAGAATTAAAAAACTAAAAATCCTGTAAACCAAAGAGTAAATTTTATTTGAGATCTCTCTCTCCCCCTCCTATGATCTTCACGATTCTCGTGTTTATTTTCTATGCACCACTAAAAGACAGTTCGCAAAATAAAATAAAAAAGCTAGAAAGAAACCATGTGTTTGACAATTGTATGGAATTCCATAGTGTGTGGCATGTCAATCATGCGTTTTACTAGCGGCTTAGGTGGATATCTTTGCATACGAATTGTGCTGACGGCCGGTGGTTTGTTGTTTTTTTCCGTGTCGTAGCTAGCTAGTCGTGTATGCAAATGTGTCAGCAGTGGAAGTACAGATACACATATATACATATGATTGATTAGGCCACAGGTCGTCCGATTCATTATTATTCGTGGCCGATGTCAACATCCTCCGTAGAGTTGGGATAAGGGAGAGCAGGCCTCCCCTGCCTGTGTGTAGGCGAGACGAGATTGCATCCAGCTAAGTTGTCCAAATCCTCAATGAAGACAAACTTATCCTCCAATTAGAATACTGCGGTCGCTTATCCAGTTGGGGTTTTTCGAAATTGTTTCTGGGTGCGTGGCCTGGGAGAGAGAGAGAGAGAGAGAGAGAGAGAGAGAGAGAGACTCGATCCGAGAAGATGGCAGTATGCGGAAGCTAGCCATAGACGGGTCGTCGGGAGATCCTGAGTAAATCAGAGTTACCGGGGAGAATCCGGCAGTACTCATCGAGAGAGAAGAGAGAACTGCAGCCACCCACACGGGATAAAACCCGGGAGGAGGAAGAAGAAGACGACGACGACGGAGCACCGGGGCGGGGCCCACCGCATGCGACGCGATGCGGCGAACCGAACCGATTCCGTCCACCACCAGAGAGCAGAAAAAAGCAGAGGACGCGAGCGTTTGCCGCGTCACGCATCCACTCCGCTTCGACCGCCACGGCGTTTGTTGCTGTAGTAGTACGCACCAGCCCGACCGCGTCCCCGTGGGCTCGGGCCCCCTACACCCACCCCCCGCGCGCGCGAGAGAGAGAGAGAGAGAAAGAGACAACGGCTCGGCCGGCGTCGCTTCTCCTCCTCTACGGCTACGCAACGG
This sequence comes from Avena atlantica, assembly GCA_910589765.1. Lineage (NCBI taxonomy): Eukaryota > Viridiplantae > Streptophyta > Magnoliopsida > Poales > Poaceae > Avena > Avena atlantica. Next base: position 308,464,270 of record OU342734.1, on the reverse strand, counting down.
AATCTCGCGGCGCCACCGCATCCCGTTTTGTCCTCTTGCAAGTTGCAACCCCAATACGTGTCGTCTCGCGCTGGGGCATGCATGGGTACATTGTTTGTTTGAAGCTGTGAAACCATTCGTGTTCCTTTCCTATTTTGCTCATAAATTACTTCGTTCTGTTTTAAATTAGATGTCTTAGATTTGTCAAAATTTGTTGAATCTATATACTATTTAGTATATAGATTTATTCAAATTTGAGAAATTTGAAATATCTATTTTAAGACGAAGAGAGTACCATGTTTCACCATTTTCTTTTGGCATCTACTCCCCCGTTTCAAAATATAAGATGTTTTATCTTTGTGAAGCAAATGTATCTAGACTACGTTTAATATGTAGGTTCATCCATGTTTGGAATAAATCTACATACTAAAAGAAGTCTAGATATATTTTCTTCGCAAACCTAAAACATCTTATATTTTGAAATGGAGGGAGTATTTGCCTATGGGCCACATGGATCTGACATGTGGACCCGTCAGCCCGAACTAGAGAAAATGTTAAATATGATGCTAATTTTTTTAATAATATATTTTTTAATCAATTTCACAAATAATACACGGATCGAGTAATTTGCGAATGTAAAGGCCCGTCGTCTTTTGGAAAGACGACCGAAACTGGTCTTCATTTGAGAAGACGACTAGGAGCTTATTTAATTGAAAAGACGATAACTAGGAGCTTCTTTAATTGAAAAGACAACGCCTAGGAGCTTCTTTAGCACAACACGTACCATGCATGATGAGATCCTGGTCGTCTTTTCGAAAAACGACGGTGCCGGTCGTCCTCTGGAATAAAGACCAGATGCTCGTCGTCTTTTTTATTAAAAAAGTCGCTCGTCGTCTTTTCAAACAAAGAAGGGCTCCGGTCGTCTTTTGGAAAGAAGAAGACCCGTTAGTTTCGCAAATTCCTCGTTTCATGTATTATTTGTGAAATTAAATAAAAAAATGTATTATTTAAAAAAAATAGCAAATACTCCATGATAGATCTGTGACACAATGTGGAAACAAGAGAGTTCCTTTTAGATCTGTGACACAATGTTAAATACGTGTCGTCTCGCGCTGGGGCATTCATGGGTACATTGTTTGTTTGAAGCTGTGAAATCATCCGTGTTCCTTTTCTATTTTGCTCATGGAGTACACACTATAGGAATCGCTATACCTTACACGCAAGACAAATAAATTACTCCTACATTTTAGCATTTTCTTTTGGCATCTACTCTCTCCGTTTCAAAATATAAAATATTTTCGGTTTGTGAAGAAAATGTATCTAGTATATATATTCACACCAAATTTGAGTAAACCTACATACAAAAAAAAAATCTAGATACATTTATTTCATAAAGTTAAAACATCTTATATTTTGAAAAAGAGGGAGTACTTGTCTACGGGCCACATGGATCTGACGTGTGGACCCGCCAGACCGAACTAGAGAAAATGTTAAATCTGATAGATTTGTGACACAATGTGGAAAATAGAGTGAAATCTTCCATGCACACTTGTATGGGGGTAAAAAAGTGTCACAAACATAGAAATTGCAAGGCCGACCAGAAATGGTTTAGTTGTAACATAAAAGACATAGCATCTTGGAAGACTTTTTTGTCGGCCCTAAGAACTAAATCAGGCTTTATCTTCATGTAATCGGTTTTCGAGTAGTTGAATATCGACCAATTTCTCCACGTCGTCAGTTCAATCATGAAAAACTTAGAAAGATTTGCAAAACTGATTTAATATTTCATATAATTTATAAAAGATTAAACTCTAGTCTTTTATACATGTCTTCACAACTATGTCCAAAGTTTCGACATATCCCACAAGTCAAGCAAACAACATGGATATACATCTATAGTTGTTGTTGTTGTTGTTATTGTTGTTGTTGTTGTTGTTGTTGTTGTTGTTGTTGTTGTTGTTGTTGTTGTTGTTGTGCATTCGATGGCACATACATGCAAAAGTGGGTCTATCGGTTTTTTTTGTCTCCGGCTCACTCCCAAGAGCAATTACGGATGGCACCCGCGGCTGTTGGGTGCGGGTGGAGCTTAACCAAACCCGCACCCGCAATCGCAGATCTTTCTCGCAACCCGCACCCGCACCCGCACTCGCAGTTGGGTATAGATTTTATCCTATACTCGCATCCGTCGAGGGTAAAAAAGCCCGCGGGTAATACCCACCCATTAGTCCAAACATCTTAACAAGGTATTGTAATAACACAACATATAAAAATAATAGCGTATATTTTCATTCACGATTTCAGCAAGAAAGAAAATATATATTAAATAATAAAAAGACATAGTCAAACACATGATATATGTGAAGTAAACAAGTTGTGTCCAAACATAAGTTGCATAGGAAGTATATTTTTCAAATTTTGAAATCTCAAAAGAATTGCAAAACAGTCACACGTCATACCACAATCAGTCACATAACAACACTCATCAACTCCAGAATTTCACAATTTTTAAGAAAAATGCTATAATATTAATGCCCCACGTGTCATCTACTAAGATGTCGCGTGAGTGGGTATGTGGGTGCGGGTTTTCCATTACCATACCCGCACCCGCAATACTCAACGGGTAGAGATTTTTGCCCAATTACTTACCCGTGGGTATAACTTTACTACCATACCCTTACCCTAATGGGTAAAAACCCGCAGGGTAAGCGGGTACCCATTGCCATCCATAAGAGCAATATCTGAGATTTTGTATCATATTTCCAAATAGTTTATATTTACTTAGAGAATCACAAGAAGTAATCTACACCGGATCACAACAAACTCAAAAAGATCTGCATAACCAATTTAATATTGCATATCTTCTACGAAATCACTGAAACCTTGTCTTTTGTAAGTGTCTTTACAATCTTTTGACACATCTGACTAGCCTTGCAAAAAAAGGATCCACCCAGTTGTTTGTGAGCATTTGGTGAGCTATGTGATCCTTCAAGGCGTGTGTTCTTTCCATCTTTAACATGTCACTCATGATAGAAATATCGGACTTTTTGTATTATATTTTGAAATGTTATGTATTTACAAAAAAAACACAAAAATAACTAATCTGGATGTGATCATGAAAAACTCAAACTAATTTGTGAAACATAATTTAATACTAAATATCTCATATGAAAACACTGAAGTCTTGTATTTATATGTGTCTTTATGATTATGTCCAATATCTAGACAAATCCAAAGAGATACGCAAAAGGCCGATCTACCCTTATAGTTGTCGCCGCATAGCCGGTGAATGCTAGTTTTTTTTACCACGGCTTGTCTCTCTGGATATATGAGATTTCGGTACTATATCTTCAAATGTTATACATTTATTGTAAATCACGAAAAAAATCCAAAAGCTTATCTATCATCCTGCATATATTCATGCACGATTTATGTGGATGATATAGTTGAAGACTATACAAAAATTCCGAATTATTTGGTCTCGTTCAACTCCATTTGAACTAGTTTGCTAAAACATTCTACATTATGGAACATATATATTTAGTATCTGCCATCACAAAACGTTTTACATTATGAAATAGATTCAGGATCTCTCATCACAAGATATATATTGAAAAGGATGGAATAAACGATCTATCGTAATTTCTCTGTACAAACGTGTACTATATATATCGCTAGATATTAGCATATATCCAAACAAAGCCAAGATATCTTATCTCATCGTACAAGGGATCGCTCATTTATTCGCAACAAACTAGCTAGTGTGTGCATGGATGGTGTGGGTGGTCGCTTGCATACGTATTTTGAGCCACGTATAGCTGGAGCCTATCTAAAAAGGTTGGCGTGCGTGTACTGCTATACATGTAGTGATATACGTTTCATGCATACGTTCTGTTGGCATGATGAAATTCCAAAGTACGGCAATTTATAATACTTTCTTCGTCTCAAAATAGATGCTTAAATTTATTAAAATTTAGATGAATCTAGACATTATTTAGAATATAGATTTATTTAAAATTTTAAAAACCCAAGACATCTATTTTAAGACAGAGGGAGTATTTTAATTGCAGAGGTACCACTCATGTAATTTCCTCTAATAAAAACATAGATATACGGTGTTATCTATATTTTCAACGAACATAGAAATATCGGAGTACATAATTACAGAGATATACAGTATTACCTATCTTTTGAACGAACATATATAGAGCTCATCTCTCGCACCTGCTCGTGCATCAGAGCTAATCTACTACAGATAATCCTTTCGTTCTATAATATAAATTCGTTTAGCAAGCTAACAAAGAAAGTATTCTACTTATAGAAATACTGATAGACATCATACAACGAAGCACCTCTATTTCATACGCTACAACAAGTAGATCGGTCCACACGTACGATCTGTGCTTGACGATCTTGGTTTTTACATTAATTTAATTTAACAGCGTTATTGCCATGCTAAAATTGCAAAAATGAAATAAAATAAACGAAAGTCCACGCGTGTCTAGCGTGACGGGCCTATACACACCAGACCAGACGGTGCATGAAACGGATGAGGTTATGTTGCTGTCTTATCAACACGTACACTAGACAGGTACGTGGCGAGCCGAACGCGCGCGTAAGCCGTCCAACGGAAACTAATCCGAAACTGCCCCTCGTCGTGTGCAATAATTACATGAACGCCATGGAACAGAATCTTCCCGCAGCTATTCCTATTCCTTTCTCTTGTGGCCCATGACAGGTCTCGAAAGGCATCTCGATCGTAAAAATAATGGAGAGCATTTCCACTAAAATTCCAACTCTTTCTCCCTCTCTAGACTTTCTCTTTCCAGGGAAAAAAATATACTAGGAGACATCTCGGTATTGGATCCAAGAGTAAGGCATCGGAATCTGAATCACCAGCCGTCCACACTCCACAGGCATATCCCCAAGAATCCATATTTTTTTAGCCGTAAAGATTTGGCTGCTGGTTTTGCTTGGGATGAACACCGAGGACTTAGATTGGAGTATCCTCTAGATGATAACATATTTGTGCATTTTGCTAGGTGAGTAATTTGCAGTGGGGATGGCACCGAAAAAAGAAAGCATGTATACCTATTTTATTAATGGAACTGATTTTTGGTGATGTTATCCTAGAAAAGGATATCTTGTAGCTGGATATTCCAGAGCCTCCATGTAGTATATGCCATTTTGAAATGATGTCACTGCCCTAACGAGACAAAAGATCAAAGGGACCGGTCATTATCTTCCAAACGAGGGGATGAATCTCTAAGGCTGGTCATAGTGGGAAGTAACTTAGAATAGTAATATGCACATGTTAATAGTCTAAGTTACTATCTTTATAATGAAAAATAATTTAGATGTGATAACATGCAATGCCACATTAATTAGGTTATAGACATACTTTGCCTTGGTACGTGTGATGTTACAGTAACATATGTAGTTAATCAATCAATCAATCCTTTATTAATCATTGCCACATAAACAAAAATACTGACTTGAACTCTTTGTTATTAGTGAAGTTACTCCCATTATGACTAGCCTAAACCTCAACCATGGTATCCGTATTAATTCACTCTAAAGGGTGGGTACGTACTAGTAGGTGCAAGAAAAATACACTTTTCACGAGACCATACTAGTCATGCATCTTTTGACAATGATGTGGCAATGGAATGCCAAATTAGTTGTATATCGTATGAAATTACAAATAATCATAGGCGTTGAGCGTCCCCCGGGATCTCAATGGATGATCCCTGCCTCGCGAGCCGACCGATTCGACCGCTCTGCATTGTACGATGGAATCACTCGCACCATCTCCTCTGAAGAACCACATACATCCTTTTATACAATGACCGATGCTACATCGCGGCGAAATCCTCCATCCCCGAAAAGATCCTAGGCCTCTCTTGGACTTCTGCGGCCGCCCGTAGCAACCATTCCCTCACACCCTCATTGTTACTCCCTGGACCTGGATGACGCAAATTAGCTGTGAGCCTTGTCGACTAGCGGCAGGAACCACGTTACAACATAGGCATCCCCACAGCTCGCCCCCATGGCTTTGCAGAAGTTGCATGTCTTTGTCGCTCCTCCATTAGAAATGTCCATTGTCGGAGAAGACGAGCTCTAACATCGGCTTCTTGCAGCATCGCCTCTGTTTTGTAGCTCTAGTGGAAGTTCTTTTGCTTGCAACTCTGGCATAAAAAGCATATGACTATAAAGGAAATACACTAAAACTTTAAACAAGAAATAAAAAATACATTACCGTCAATCGTAAAGTTCTAAGGAAAGTGAAATCGATAAAATATCGAGCTAAAATACAAAATCTTAGTGCCCCGTATGCATAAATATCTAAAGAAATCAATATGTTAATCTAAAAAATCCTAAAAGTGGCACACATTAATACAAATAATTGATGATTTTTATACAAATCACCCGTTATATGTATCGCATCTGACTCGATCTACCACATACATATATTTATATCTACTACTAATGTTAGTTAGTTATATCCAAAATCTTAATATATTGATTAATAACTCCACATATTTATGGGTTGTAGTAGAAACATATATGTAGACACCCCTTTGTATTGATCACTTGTAATAAAAAGAACACAATATTTCAATGTACGCAATGAGTTTTCATCAAGTTTCTTTTGGCTAAAATAGCCTCATAACAACCTATGCTATTTATTTTATCTAAATGGACATATGGTTAGGACATGCTATTGATAATGTTTCGTAGAGGACTATGTGTTACACTTTTCGTGGTGAAACTTTTCATGATGAAACATTTCTTACATTTTTAGGAAGAATCATCATACAAGATCGTATGAAAATGTTTTTCGTTGTAATGAATGTTGTACCTTTACCTAGGTTATTGTCGGTTTATTGAAATTGTCAACTCAATTATATATTTAAAATCTATTTAGATAGCTATATCGAGGGTACATCGGTGAATTTGATGATCATCAATGTGATTCAATGGTGATCTACACGAAACTCAAGGGTAATCCAAAGAACAACTTATTTCATGCTTTTTAAGAGAAAAGACAATGATGTGTAAACCAATACCCATAACATATTTTTGCATTCTCAAGAAGCATACTGGTAAACAGAAAAATATAGTTAGAAACTAAAAGAAATATTTTACGGTGAATCCTAAAGTTTGTAGACGTTTCACAATAACGTGCCATTACGAAACAATCAGTACAAGCTAATTATGGAATCTCGGCATCGTATATGCATGCATATCTAGAGAAATCAATATCTTTGGCTAAAATAAATCCAAATTATGACACACATTAATACATTTGATTGATAATTTATATATTGCTGCGCACCTGACCTGATGTATTTTCATATACCCACCTTCAAATTAATTTGATCAAAATCTAGATTTAGCAATTGATACCTCGACATATTTTCTTATTAGATACTGAAGAAAATAAAATTCTCTAACTCCAAGTGCACAGACCTCAAATATGATATTTACAAACGTAGAACAATGTAACACACATTTTTAGTTTGCTTGTATAAGCATCCATGTGTACTTAAAATTTAAAATTGTATTGTGCTCTACTTAGTGTACATATCCACATGCTTACAATTAATTTCGAGGGCTTCGAGTTCCTCGTTATTTTAGCCCTGGGTTTCGAAGGTGGGTGAAGCTCCCCGACATCTTCGTTCAAGATTTTGACGGCCACCTCATGGAGAGATGCTACTGCACGAGGCCAGCGGCGACCACCCTGTATGGAACATGGACACACATGACGACAACGATAGTTGTGTGCACATGTGGAGCGGCTAGTCCCCTTTCCTGTGGAGTACGACCTTCGGATGGGTCACATCCTCATGTTCCACTACCTCAGGGACGGCAGGCTCTTCGTCAAGATCTTCCCTAGCTCGGGCTTGGGAGGCTTCAGGCAAGCCTTGTCGGGAACCCCACCTACCCTCGCTACCGGGCCGGGGAACCCAAGTCAACACGAGACGTTGTGTTAGGGCACGTACAATGCGGTGACATCAGCCTTGTCTTATGCTCGCCACGTTGGATTTTTGCTTAGTTGGAGGAGAGAGAAACAAGAGAGAGAGGGTTGTCTTCTCTTAGCTAAGGGATGATCTTTTAGCAATAAGAGAAGACTATTTTTCTCCATTGTACCATATGTCTTCTCTTAGTCAACCAATTTTTTACTAAAAATAGTTAATTCTATTAATTGCTAGAGATAGCAATAAGAGATAATGCATTGTACAAGTTATATATTGTGTCTTCTCTAAATGATGTGGAGAGCTAAGAGAAGACATGCCTTCTCTTGCATTGTACATGCCCTTAGCACCGCGTATGGCCACTTGGTGCCCTCATCCTGACGCCCCTGCACCCCCTTTAATAGCGTCTAATTTGATACACCCCTTTAATGACGCTTAATTTGATAAAAAAAATCTAGACTTATCTATTGATACCTCCACATGTTTTGTTCGTAGAGTCTAGGCAAACTTTTTTTCTTATCACTAACCAAGTACACGAAACTGAGATATGACCTTTGAAAAAAAATACAATAATGTAATTCACACTTTTTAGTTGGTTTGCATGACTAGCCATATGTGCTAAAATGTAAAATTGATAAACTATAAGGTGTTATTTAAAAAAATAATGGCTGGGATGTGAAAACTCGTGCCTGTTTCGTCCTCACATCTAGAGATTCTCCCTTCCCTGCCGAATTCCTCCGCTCCTCTATATAAATGTTTCCCTCACCCACCTCCTCCCTTCAGGCTTCAGTTCACATCCACCTCAGATTTTCTCTTAGTCACAAGTGAGTAAAGATTCCGTTTGGAGAGCTCCGGTGCGGTGTATGCCCGATGGGTCTGGATGTTGGGGAGATCGGCATGGGCGCGGATTTGAGTCTGGATTTGAAGATGTTCGTCGCCAAGAGTCTGGGGCGGGTCAAGGACGTGCCGGCGGCCGCCATGGACGAATGCATCCGGAGGCTGGAGGAGGAGAAGGGAAAGATCGAGATGTTCCGGCGCGAGCTACCGCTCTGCGCGCGCCTCCTCGCCGACGGTAAGGGAGAAAGTCATCTTGCTATGCTAGTCGCTGTATTTTTTTTGTATGCGCACGTTTCTCCTTTTTGTGGGGGCGTTTCCTGATGTACTTTGATGATTCGTGCAGTGATTGCTGTGATGAAGAACGAGTTGGAGGAGAAGAAGAAGAAAAGTGGTGATCGGGAAGTGGACAAGGAGGATGCCGGCGCTGGCGACAAGAGCAACTGGATGAGCACCGCGCAGCTCTGGACCGGAGATTCGGGCCGAGGCGACGATGCTTCCGAGGTAGGATCCTGTGATTTATTGAATCGCGTGATTGTGTGATGTCGATGAAGTATCTTATGATCATTAAATTGTGCGATTTTACTGCGTTTGGGGTCTAAAAGTTAGTGCCTTTACGATTGCAGAAGCGAGATGAGAGGGGGAGCTCGTCGGAGCCGAAGTCTCGCAGCGGCCAGGTCTTGCCTTTCAAGGCGGTGGGCTCCGGCGCGCCGGCTTTCGTGCCGCCGAGTTTGAGGAAGGATGACAGGCCTTACGAGGTGCGGATGCCGGATCTGCCTTTTCTGTCGCCGGCACCGGTCAAGGTCTCTCCGGCTGCTGCTACCGGCGGCGCCGAAGAAAGCCGCCGGCAGGTCGTGGGATTTGCGCAAGAAGCCGCGAGGGCTGCGGCCGCTCTGGCACCGGCTGCCCCTGCGCTTAGCCTCCATCCTCAGTCACAGCAGACAGCGCAGCAGCAGCAGCAAGCTAGGAAGGCGCGGCGGTGCTGGTCGCCTGAGCTGCATCGCCAGTTCGTCACTGCCCTGCACCAACTCGGTGGCCCCCAAGGTGAGACCTGCTCAAATAAATCACACAATTTCCTGCTATTTTTAGTCTACTACACTAGATATAGATTATGAACAACTACTACATGTACTACAAGCAATTAGTAATTAAATTCATAGAGGCATAATAAGCATCAAATTATTGAGTGCTTACATGATTGTTTTTCTCGGCATGATTGCAGTTGCTACCCCAAAGCAAATCAGGGAGCTGATGAAGGTGGATGGCCTGACCAATGACGAAGTGAAGAGCCATCTCCAGGTGAGCAATTTATCACTCCCAACACAAACTTCCATCCATCTAATGATGAAAATTATTAAAGGCTTTCAATTTGTATTGGCACTGATATCAATTTTGTGTTTCTGATTGTTCAGAAGTACCGTCTTCACAACCGAAGGACTCCGGGGTCTCCAATTCCCAACCGGCCAATTGTGCTAATGGGAGGACTTTGGATCACTCAGGAGCAAAGCAGCTCCCAATCAGGGGGGTCACCTCCAGGGCCCCTACATTTCACAAACTCAGGTGTAGCAGTCTCATCAGCGGCGACAGTCAGCGGCGAGGAGGAAGACGGCAGATCCGAGAGCTATGGCTGGAAATGACCGAGAAGATGCATTAGTGTTTGTTCAGAGTTCTCCAGCCGATGACGCCGCAGCGATGACACCGCTTCAGCGAGTCATGAGAGAGGATTAGTAGTTTAGTCGGTTTTGTTGTATACAGGGAGATCAAGCCTTGAGTGCTTTGAGATGAAACTCTGGCTGCTTGTTGTTATGTACATCGGAAAGAGGTTATACTAGTTACAGTTTTGCGGCAAATGTTAATTGGAAAGGTTAGGGCAGAGCTACAATTTTCGCCCTGAGAATTTACCCAATGTTCAGTGTCAAACTTGCCCTTGATGAATAATCTTCCATTCCAGCCAAGTACTTACAATAATAACCGACTTTATAAAGCTTTTGCTGCTGTTCTTGCTTGATTGATCTGAAAGTCAGCTGCTGGAAGTCTGCGAGTAGATTCTGAATTTCTGATGGCGCCTGTGTGTTTTTCTCTCAGTAACGGTGCACATTTCTGGTTATTGATGGCCATGAGCATCCCATCCGCAAGATCCGATCTAAAGACTTGGGATAACACCAAAATTTGTTTGGATTCCAGAATTGAAGAAAAAATGCTTTGGATCCTCATCCTTACCCTTGGAACTTGAGATGGTCCTGAATCCTGGCCATAACTGGTAATACTCGCCTGCCTGTCAAGAACCTGTGAGAAGCTTCACATGATCCAACCTAGCAAGCAAAGCATGTGTTTCACCTGACCCATATGTATCTGCTCTGGGATCTTCAGCCACCAAGAATCCGATCACGATCTGTTGCCTGAAACCAAGGAGTGCACACCAAGAATCCCCTTTGACCCCGATCATTTCTCACCTGCTGCTGACTGTGCATTCTTGGCATGAAAGTCTAGGCTTCCAGGTTTCCCACACACCACTGGTTTCTTGCTGTGCGAGGCTCCCTGAACTAACCAGAAGTCAGCATCACGTTCTTCATCCTTCATGCATGCTACTTTATCTGTTGCTGATAATGGCTTTTTTTTTTCTGTCATGCTTATCGTGGCTGAGTCAAGCAAATGGTGCGTGATTGAATGATTACCGGGTTCTGTCCATGCTTATCCGGGTGGTTAGCAAGTATATTGTGAGTTGTTGTTAGCATGCTTCTTTGAACATGTCTGGGCATTTGACTTGGCCATTCATGTCCTCGTAGCTGATCTTGCATTGCTATCCAGATATTGGTTGACACTACTCTTGCATAGTTCTGGTTATGCTCTCATGTTCACCAGACCAGAAGTTTCTCGCGTGTCGCAACACGGGCCAGATTGCTTAAACTAGGAGCTAATATTGCGGGATCTGTTTGTAACAGAGAGCGGGCAAAAATGTTGAGAAGTTCATGCGTTCCATACGGACAAAAACGACAAGGTTCAAGTTCGAGGTCATTGATCGATCACTACAACTCTACAAGATCCTCAACTTGGTTGTATTTGGGTGGGTGTTATGAGGAGCATAGGATCTCTATGGATGTGCTTATGAATATTCCTGGACCTTTCCTTGTCTGTCGTCACCCCCAGCTGTTGGAAAGCGGAGACAGCGCGCAAATGTTGAACATTCTCAAGCTGTTTGGAGTATATTCTTGTTGGTGCTGACTCAGAAAACTTCCTTCTTACACTTTCAGGGAGCCAACAGCCAGAATGATAAATTCGGTGGTCGCTCTTGTGCGATGGCGATTTCTATTTTAGTTCAATGCGCTTGTTTTTTCCTTGGTCTAGACTGCCTGCATGGATATCTGATTTTTTCTCGTCTCAATGGTCATAGGAGATGAATATCTGCGAAAGTAGTTCAAAAATTGTATAATCACCACATTGGTCATACATCATGGACAGATTTGGACTGTTTCCATTATTTTTTTTTAAATTGGACATAAGTATTACCATTATCACAAGTTAAAATCGATACGTATGTCACGCTCCTGTCCTGTTCATGTTTGGCCTTCATATTTTGCGCAAGACACAAGAAGTCACCCGGCCGCATCGAGGTGGGCTGTAAGTGGTCAGGTCCCACGAGGATGTGAGCGTTATATATGTCCTTTCCCCATCTATTAGGGAATGGCCCATTTGTGTACACAGGCAATTTGATGCGTACGAATCATTTGTTTTTTTGTGTGGAAATGGGTGCTTGCTTTCACATTTCAAGCACAAATTTCATTTGTGTCACCCATTTTGGATGGTAGCCATTTTGTAGAGATTGTAAGCCGTTTAAAAGTCTAAATTTGTCCAAAGAGTGTCGACACTTCCTCAAAACCAGTTTGATTCACGCCCTCAGAAAATAAAAACGAGTTAGACAACTGAAGTGGTTGACTGTATCCTCCTAGGTTAAAGGTCTGCCAAAGGAAAAGAAGATGAGGAATCTCAACAAAAAGCAGTGATGATGCAACAAACGAGAGTAGATTCAATCGTCCTGTACTTTTTCAACAGAAAACAACGTTTTATTGATCAAATAACATGCGCACGAAAAGGTTTCCATATAGACGCCACGCCAGAATAAAAGTCCTCATTAGAGGAAACACTAACACCTGATTTTGCTAGAATTTGTGTTACTCCCTCCGACCTAAAATAGATGTCTCAAATTTGTCAAAATTTGATTAAATCTAGACACTATTTAGTATATAGGTTCATATAAAATTTGAAAAACATAAGACATCTATTCTGGAACAGAGGGAATACTTCAATTAAGCTCTCTCAGTTTGAAAATAGAATTAGGGTTGCGTGGGGTCTATATAACAACATCAGCAGGGTTACAATTACATACGGACTCGTACATAAACCGTACGGTTACCGAACTCTAAAACCGTTTCTAACACTCCCTCAATCTGAACTTTTACAAACTAAGTTTAGATTGGTTCTAAAACGATTTAACATCAGCTGGCTAGCTGGCATAGTAAATACATCAGCTCACTGATCATCGGAGGAAATAAACCTAACTTGAAGAACTCTAGCCGCTACTCGCTCTCGCACAAAGTGCTAGATCTCGAGACAGTAGGTTGTTTATTAGAACTCCATGAAACCAAGTTCGGACCTACAAAGATAGCAAAACCTCCTATAGACCGTCGATCATCAATGCATCCAGCCCAGTCTGCATCAGTGAAAATGATGATCATAGTACAAACCAACCTTCTAAACTGCATCAATGTACTGAGAGTCCCCTTCACATAGCGCAAGATGCGTTTAATAGCTTCGCAATGTAACTCTGTTGGTTGTGAAAGAAATCGACACACCTTGTTGATGGCGAAAGAAATATCCGGTCGAGTGGAGGTCAAGTACTGAAGATCTCCTACCACACTGTGGTACCAGAAAGCATCATCGGTACTAAGTGGTTTGCCAGAAACACGGGACAACTTGTCAGATGGAGAAAATGGCGTGGAATTGGACTTGCAATTCTCCATGTTAACCCGATGAATAAGATCAAGAGCATATTTGCGCTGGGTTACACTCATCCCCCTAGAATTGAAAGTCGCTTCAAGACCAAGGAAATAGTCCAAAGCACCAAGATCCTTGATGGGAAAACTATCTGACAGAGGACGCACCAAGTATAGCAGGAGTAGACCCGACAATGACAATGTCATCCATATAAACCAACATATAAATCTGAACACCACCATGGGAGAAGATGAACAAGGAGGTGTCAACTTTGGAAGCAGTAAAACCAAGCTGTAGCAAACGCTCACTGAGACGGGCATACCAAGCTTGGGGAGACTGCTTAAGAACATAGATAGCACGTTGTAACCTGCGAACGTGATTGGGACGCTGAGGGTCCTCAAACCAAGGTGGATGCTGCATAGAGACGTCCTCGGTCAGAAAACCATGGAGGAAAGCATTGCTGACAACGATTTGACGAAGAGTCCATCTGCGAGACACTATCAAAGATAGAACAATCCGAACCGTGGCAGGTTTGACAACTGGACTGAATGTGTCACCATAGTCGATGTCGTGCTGCTGAGTAAAACCACAGGAGATTAAGCGAGCCTTGTGCTTATCAATGGACCCATCTGGACAATGCTTGGTTTTAAAGATCCACTTGCAGCTGACAAGATTTACTCTTGAAGGACGGGGTACAAGCGTCCATGTGTTGGTCTGACGGAGGGCAGTGAACTCACCAGACATGGCATCATGCCACGCCAGCTCACGAAGGGCTTCATGGTGAGACGTGGGTGCAACAAAGAACACACGCCGGTGGGAATCATACCGAACAATGCCATCTATGAACTTCTTCTTGTGACACATTGCATCGCGGAGACGGGTGGTCATTATATGACCAGGAGCAGCCGAAGACTACGGAGGTGCAGTTGCAGACCCAGTCAGAGGCATCGCGTCTGGGGAGGACCCAGCAGCGGGCGATGCGGACTGGGCCAAGCCATCCGGCCCAGCGGACGGTGGCGTAGGAGGAGCGCCAGGCGAGACAGGATCCGGAGCGGGCGACGCCGAAGCGTGCGGCCTAGGCGCGGGAGAATGCGGCGTCACGGGCGGCGTGGCATGCACATGCACGTGAGCACGTCGATCACCGGGTCGACGTAGGAGCTCAACAATGATGTCGGTACCTACAGATAAGGAGCATCGCCTGTGAAAGGCACATCGGTAGACAAATAGTACATGTCATAATTTCGCACATGAGCACCCGTAGCCGGTTCGGAGGACGGAAAAGAGATGTACTACTCAAATGTAGAGATATCAACCGTAACACTAGGTGTGGCATATGGGAAGACGGTCTTATCAAAGACAATGTCACGAGAAATATAATGCGTCTGATGGACTGGTCCAAACATTTATACCCCTTGTGCATAGGACTATACCCGAGGAAAACACATATTTTGGAACCAAATGCAAGTTTGTGTGTGCACAACCGAAAGTACAAAGGAACGAGTAGTTGGGGGCAATGTGAAAAAGACGTTGAATTGGTGTATATTGTTTAAGGACAGTGGTCGCCATACGATTGATAAGATAGCATGCGGTCAAGAACGCCTCATCCCAAAAACGCAAAGGAAGAGAAGCATGTGCAAGCAATGCAAGGCCCGTTTTGACGAGATGGCGATGTTCACGTTCCGCAACACCATTCTATTGGGACGTGTGAGGGCAGGACATGCGGTGAGAGATACCCGTGCGCTAAAAATATCGATGGAGCTTGTGGTATTCACCACCCCAATCGGACTAAACTACCCTGATTTTATAATTCAGAAGGCGTTCGACATGAGCCTAGAATTCATAGAAGACCTGTTCAACATCAGACTTGTGTTTGAGAAGATATATCCAACAAAACCAGCAATAATCGTCAATGAAACTAACATAGTATTGAAAACCTATAGAGGAAGCAATTGCATGACCCCAAACATCATAGTGAATTAATTCAAGAGTCATGATAAACACACGATGAGAGGCACTATAAGATAATTTATGACTTTTTCCTTGTTGACAAGCATCACAAACTAAGACAGTATTGTCTGAAGGCAAACACAAGAGATTATTTTTGCTAACAATGGATTTCACTACTTTATTTGTGGGATGAGCAAGACGCTGATGCCACTACGTAGAGGCACCAGTGGCGGTGGAGAGAGCATGGCGACGCGATGAGATGGACGCTCGGCTAAACGGGATTGGATAAAGGGCGCCATGGCTTCTACCATGAAGAAGAACCCTATTCGTGGACTTTTCCTTAACACAGAAAAAACGATGGTGAAACTCAATAGACATGTCATTATCATAAACGAGGCGATAAACGGAGAGGAGGTCTTTGCTAATATTTGGAACATAAAGAATATTTTTCAAGCGAAGGGATGAACCGGCTAAAATCGAATGACCAATATTCGAAATAGACAAACCTGCACCATTGTCCACCTGGACTTGATCCTTCCCACCGTAGGGCGCATGGAAGTGGATACGGCCAAAATAACTCGTCAGGTGATCAGTCGCCCCGGAGTCCATGACCCATGGAGCGGGGGTGTTGTTGGAGCTCGTTGATGCCGAGTTCCCGGAGCACGAGTTGTTGTTGATGAAGAACTTGGGGTTGAAGCGGTTCCTGCATTCACCCGCCACGTGCCCCCAATATGAGCAAATCTGGCAGCGAGGACGGTTCTTGTTGCGGCCTTTGTTGCCGCCACCATTGCGTCCGGAGTTGTTGTCCTGGCGGCGATCACCACCACCACTGTCGTAGTTTTCGTTGGGGCAGTAACCATTGTTGCCCTAACCCTGCTGCGGGTAATGCCCCTGATGCAGGTACCCGGCATAGGAAGACCCTCCACCACCGACATGGGCAGCAGGACGCGGTGGGCCATTGTTGATGTAGAGGCCAGGCCGCGATGCAACATTCACCGACGAGACCCAATCATTGGGTTGAGATTGATGCGCACGCAGAGCCTCGTAGCTAAGCACGTGCGAGTAGAAGTCGGAGAGGGAGACATCCGAGTTGTCCTTGATCATGGACGCAGACAAAGGGTTGAAGTCGGTGCCAAGCCCAGCGAGCATGTGATAGATGATCTCATCGTCGCCGAGAGGGGAA
Source organism: Avena atlantica (assembly GCA_910589765.1). NCBI lineage: Eukaryota > Viridiplantae > Streptophyta > Magnoliopsida > Poales > Poaceae > Avena > Avena atlantica. The sequence continues at coordinate 308,447,359 of OU342734.1, read as the reverse complement.
CCCGCAATGGCCATGGCATCAGCGAGTACCTTGACCTTGTTCATGTACTCGGAAGTGGGCATGTCCTCTTTGCGCAGCGCCTGGATCTGGTGTCGAAGATGACGCATGTTGGCCTTGTTCTGCGCACCGAACATGGAGTGCACCGCAGTCCATACAGACGCGGCACTGTTCTCGTCGATCATCTGGCAAGCGATGTCCTCGCCCATAGAGTCGAGGAGGATCCCAAGCACCCACTTATCTTGCGTCCACCAGGTGGCATACATGGGGTTGGCGACGGTGGTTGCAGCGTCGCCGGTCCCTTGGGTGATGGTCGTCTCAAGCGCTGCGGTGGTGCCGTCGAGGTGGCCGTGGAGCCCTGCCCCAGAGAACTTGGGGACGATGAGAGCACGCCAGAGCATGAAGTTGCTCTGGTTGAGGCGCATGGCAGAGGGAGCGAGCGGCATGGCGGCGGAGGCCGCGGGAGCGGAGACGATCGGGCCGAGGGAGGTGGAGAGCTGCAGCGCCGAGGAAGTCATCTCAAGGGCGGCGACTTGGCATGAGGCCTAGGGTTAGGCTCTGATACCAAGTTTGAAAATAGAATTACGGTTGCGTGGGGTCTAACCTCCAAGTGATCAGTTTATATAACAACATCAACAGGGTTACAATTACATACGGACTCGTACACAAACCGTATGGTTACTGAACTCTAAAACCGTTTTTAACACTCTCTTGGCATGGACGGCCGAAGAGAAGTCCTTCAGCGTGAACTGGATGCCATCAACCAAGATACCAACTACGGATCTGTCCAATGCCGAGGAATTAAGTCGTTGGACCAGAGAGAGGCCATTCGTCGTGAAGATAGCCTTGTTGAAAGGGCATTTCCTGCTTTAATGATGTTTTGGTCTTTGTTGTAAACACAAGTGAATTTTTACCGTGTGCTAAGTATTGCAGGTTCATCAGTGAAAAGGCTCAAGATGGTGTTCTATTTTTTCAAAGGAGAAGGGCTGAAAGTTTAATCAAGAAAAGTGCTCTGCTGGGTGTTTTTGTTTGCTGCCTCCCCTGAGTCCGGAGACTCCGGGGTCCAGGCCCGGAGACTCTGGGTATTGGTTTAGAGACTCCAACCATGTATCCGGGCTAGTCTCCACCCCTGGACTGCTCTCTGTATGCCTCCCCGGAGTTGGGTCCGGAGTCGCGCTAAACACCGGAGACGACCTCCGGCCCAGTATCCGGCCTTGACTCTGGGGTCCCTCGATTTGCACTCAGTACACCCCCCGGAGTCCATACCAGAGTCCAGCGCCCACCCTGGAGACTCCGGCCCTTCCCGGAGACTCTGGCCCTGAAGCCTGGAGACTACGAGGTTAGTGAAGCAACAACGGCTCTTTTTCTGGGTGGGGATATAAATACCCCCTTCTTCTCCAAGTGAAGGTTGCGGCTTATACTCTCTCTCTCCTCCATTAATGCTGAGCTCCAACCTCCTAGTTCTTCCTCTCTAGCCACTCAAACTTTAAGCCTCTTTGGGAATCGAGGGAGGAGACCTAGACCTAGCTTTACACCAAGGGATTTATGTTTCCCCATCATCTGTGTAAGCTGTTGTTGCCTAACTTGTTGAATTCTCCCTCCATAGCTCATCCTCGTGTGTAAGAGCTTCGAGGTCATCTTGAGATCCTCCAATTCAGTTGTGGAGAAGTGCCCCAAGGTTTTGTACAAGGTTCCGGTCGTCACCTTAAAGGCCACCGTATAGTGGATAGTGTGCTTGCCGTGAGGCAGGTGCGCAGGAGAATAGGGTGAGGCCTTTCGTGGCACTGGTGGTCTTAGTACCGCCCACCCCTCCAACGGAGACGTACTTCCCCTTAAAAGGAAGGAACTTCGGGATAACATCTCCGTGTCAATTCTTGGTATCCTCTTTCTCTTTATTGTTGTTACTTGCTTGCTTGTCATATAGGTTCTCTCACTTAGTTGCATATCTAGAGAACTTACTTTGTGTCAAGCCTTAAATTGAAAAGAAAAGAAAAATTGAGTAGCGCCTATTCACCCCCATCTAGTCGCTTATACTGATCTTTCAATTGGTATCAGAGCCTCGACTCTTACTTTATCTTACCCGCTAAGAGAAGTATTGCTACGTCGGAAATGTATCTATAATTTTTGATGCTCCATGCTTGTTTAGTATCTACTTTGATTTGCTTTGTCTACACTTTGAGGAGTTTTTATATCTTTTCTGGAACTAACCTATTAACTAGTTGCCATAGTTCCATTTGCCTGTTTTCTTCTGTTTTTGGTTCCAGAAAAGCAGAAAATCAATATTCTCGGAATTGGACGGGATAAAAGCCAAAGTCAATAACTTTCCGTGGGGGACAAGAATCTAGAAGACGAGACGGAGACGCGATCCAGGGCGGCCAAACCCCCTAGGCGCGGCCAGGGGTGGGCCCATGCCTGGGCAGGGTGTGGCCCCCCTGGTCTCCTCCCGGCCTCGCCTCTTCGCCTATAAGAAGCCCCCGATGCAGAACCCTAAGTACACCCGATCAATATTCCACGAAACCTTCTATAGCCGCCGCCACCGTCATCCCTAGATCGGGCGGATCTGAAGTTCTTCCCGGCACCCTGTCTGAGGGGAGATCATCCCGGAGGCCTTTTCTCCGGTATGATGCGTGAGTAGTTCCACCTTGGAATATGGGTCCATGTAGTAGCTAGATGGTTGTATCTCCTCCTTGTGCTTTCATGTATAGATCTTGTGAGCTCCGTTCATGATCAAGATCTAATCTATTTGTGATCATGCATGTTGAGTTTGCGGGGATCCGATGGATATTGAAATTATTATGTTGGTTTGATTAATGGTTTTGTCTTTATGATTCTATCATGTCTGTGTTGTTTATGAGCTTGCATGCTATCCGTTGTTAGTAGCTATCTTGGCCAAGTAGTTGCTAGTGACTCCAAGTAGGGGTATTTATGCTTGATAGTGGGTTCGTGCCTCTAGTTTCCAAGGAAAGTGACAGAAATATCTTCGGTTGTAGATGTGATGTTGCTACTAGGGAGAAAACAACGGTCTCTTGTTCATGCAACATGTGGACTTTTTACCTTACACACTTTGCTTAAAGCAGATGTCTGTTGCTTGCAACTTAATACTGGAGGGGGTTCGGATGATAACCTGAAGGTGGACTTCTATTCATAGATGCAGTTGGATGGCGGTCTATGTATCTTGTTGTATTGCCCAATCGAATCTCATAGGATCTTTCTGACTAGTATTGCATAGTTATGCCTTGCTCAGTTCCTGTCAATTGCGCTGCTGTAATTTGTTTACTGTAACATCCCAGCATTTAGGAACTAACAAAGGGTAGATTTAGGAATTTAAGATGTTGCATGCATTCATCTGTGAAAATGTGGGTAAATTTTTTGCCAAATAAAAACCTAAATTGATCAAAGTTTCTTTCATACTTTGAGATTAGATATAGTCTTGAAGGATGAATGTTATAGACTTTGAGATGATCTTGATAGACTTATGTGTTTTGAGAAATGAAATTTGAATTTAAAACTTGAGTGTTTGAATTATAATTCAAAAGGATTTTTGAATGATGTTTGAATCTTTGATTTCATTAAGAGTTAACCAATAATAACTCAAACTTTATATAAAGAGAGCAATTAAGAATGTGAATATCCATTTCATAATTGTATTCAATAAATAAGTTACAAAAATGTAACTTATGAGAATCATCCACAATCTTTACAATAGCAAATAAATAATAATAATATTTCTTTATTGATAATAGTACAATCTTTATTACAAAAGAATAAAAATAAAGAGTACAAAATAATAAATTAAAGATTTCAATTGAATATGATAGTTACTACAAGTGACTAATCTATAAAGAAAAATAAAAAAACCTAAACTAAAGTCTTGATCGTCAAATCTGGTACCTGCAAAATAAAAATAAACTTAAAAGAAAAAGAAGGTTAGGATTAGAATTATTTTTAATCTCAGAAGTTGACAGTGAAGTGCACTGTTCACCTTTTCATCATTGAGTATTGAAGGGGCAAGTTTCGCCAATATGAAATAATATATCTTTCATAAATTCAAGCCATAAGTCAAATAAACAGCAAGGAGGGACAAGTTTCACCAGCCAAGTAAATGGTAACATGGTGAAAGTAACTCTCAAATTCTGAACATATCCACATATGTGCAGCAGGCACACAAGCAGCACAAACACCAAATTGCATGGTGTGTGCTGTCAACACCACAACAATAGCACAACCAAACAAAATTATCAACACAGCTGTGGGAAAACCAATGCCCACACCATTCCATTGCTCTTACACACCAAGCACAACAGCCAACAGCTAAACCAAGCCAAAGCCAAGCTAGATAAAACCAACCAAAGCCAAGGATCACATCACCAAGATGGTGACATAAGGAGGGGGTAGATCAAGTGGATAGCAAGGCCAATATCAAGCCATCAGTATCAGGATATGATGGGCTAGATCAAGGACAAGCCAAGAACTGGAAATACCAGGGGAGCACCAGATCAAGCTACCACAAGATCCACCACTAGCAACCACAACATAAAGTGACAGTGGTGAGTAAATAGACCATCAAATGATCTATCTGTCTAAGATTAGACAAGCATACATGATCTGTCTCTTATTCAAACTCTCAAAAAGCACCCAAGTGGGGTGAATCCATCACTGAGGTTTTAAACTCTAAAAGCAAACAGAAAAGTATAAGGATCCAACTAAATCTCAGAACAACATCATTGATTTAGCTATCAAGCTATATTTAAATTCTAGAATGAACATAGCTAAGATTTAAACTTCTAGGCACATCTCTAAGACAAGAGTAGCACCTTAGAATTTAATCTTATGGATCTATATAAGTTATCAATCTTTCAATCATTTTTTCCAAACTTTGATTCAAGCAATAGTAGCTGGTATCATTACCAGAATTAATCCATGTGAATCAACAAATAGAGGTTTAAATCCCTAAACCTCAGACCAACATCATTGGTTCTAGGGATATAAGGAAAGAGTATTTCACTTATCTATCATGCCAAGCCAAAACTTAAGCTTGAATAAAACCACACCAAGTAAAAGAATCTAGTATTGTGTGCCATACAAGGATGGTGTCACAAGAACAATTCTAAACTAAGAAGGTTAAGCATCTAATCTTTACAGATACAATCAACCAATTATAAATCATTTTCCTGTTCTTAAACACAGGAATCATAAACAGGATATTCATATATATATATATATGTCTTCACAGAAAGAGATCATTTTGATCTCAATTTATACATGAATTATCAAGCCAACAATACTAAGACAGTGACTTCATCACACCATACTCACTGTCATTAACCAAGTAATGACTGTGGTAAGTTATCAAAACCACTAGATTTACCAAGTATTGTTTCCAGAACAACTTTACCATCTAAATCATATGAAATTTAACCATGGAATCATCAGCAGTAAACCACTAGCATCACCACAGCTAATCATCAACAGTAAGTCACAGCTAGTCACCACTTAACAGATTCAGATATCATCAACACATTATCTAATTCATTAGTATCTAATCAACAACATGGTATGAACCCTAAACGGAACCAAGAACCCTAATCAGGACCAGACAATCACCAGGAAGGTCACTACCAACATCTAGAATAGGATGGCCTAGCACAGAGTGCATGAGAGGGAGAGGAACCACTCACCGAACGTCGTCACTGTAGATTATAAGAGGAAGCAGAGATAGTCGATGACCATGGCGGCACGGGGAGCACCCCCAAGGGGGCGCTGCAACCCATACAGCTCCACGACAGCGACCATAGTCACGCCTAGGGGCGAGGTGAATCATCACGGCGCACGACGACAACGGTGGTGCCAGGATCAACGCCAACCCCAAACCCTAGGGTTCGGGACGACATCGATCTGGTCGCAGGAGGGCTCCATGTCCAAATCCAGTTGGACATGAGGGAAGAGCGGGGTCGACAACCTCTTCCTACACCACGACGGCGGCCATGATGGTCCATAATGGCGGGAACTGCCAATGGCGACACCACTGACCACGGGGTCGGGGAAGGAGAAGGAGAGTGGTGAGATCGAGAGAGAAGACAACGAGTGAGTTGGGGTGGGTGGGCCGAAAACCCTTCGGGGTGCTTTTTTGACCTTTCCCTACTGGGCCACAAGGGCCCAATAAATCCAAATGGCCAGCCCAAGTCATTTAGAGTCTGTTTTAATAAATAGGAAAAGACCAAAATGCCATGAACTTAATTAAATTCTAGAAAATAAAATAAAAGTCCAAAAATTATAAATAAAATATTTTTGGATTCACAATAATTCAAACTATCCAAATAAATTAAGAGATAAAATTTTAGACATATAAATTTTATTAAGAATTTTGTAATTTATATATTTCTTATGGAATTTTACAAAAATTATTGAAAGATGATAAAAATAAATAAAAATCACTTTCATTATATATTAATATTGTAGTATTTTAGAAAAATACTAAACAAATATTTAATAACAATTTTTATATTTAAGTGATAATTATTAAAAGGATTATTAAATCAATAAAAGTCAAATAAAAGGGAACAAAATAAAAGAATACAATATTCTATTATAAATATTAAAAATTAATATTTATAAATCCTTTATTATTAAAAAAAGTTTTATCATAATGGGGAGAATGCATATCAAGTTAAATGATGCATTACATTACTTTGCATAATCATTTTGCTTCTTTAAATATTGTCCTTACCGGGCAATAATGATGTTTTTTGTAGACATAGAAGCTCAAGGTCCAGTGCAAGCATCAGACTTCACTACCTTGCCATCACAAGGCAAGTTCATCACTTGCTCATATCCTTGAAGAGTCTTTATCAAAGTATTTGCAAATAGTGTGTTATCATATATACTCTAAAGAAACAAAAATATTATTTTCACAAATAATGAAATCATAGATATCATCCTAAGTGATGATATACTGGAGAAATAGAACTTAGGGTTCTATTTGCAACAACGATGATCAATTAGGGACTTAATAACCCTGACATCAGTGATTCTAGCGCCGTATATTACGCGTTAGCCATGAGATTTGGAATGGGACGGAGAATTCAGTTGTATCTTCTTCCTCTCGCATGAAGCCGGATGTGCAGGTCGTGGCTGTTATCCTCGTAGCGTGCATATTAATTGGTAATTCATAGAGGATATGCAGCATATGGGTGGGAACCCTCATCATCCCATGATAGTTCTGGCATCTAACGGTTTGTACAAACCATTGCCATAAGTCATTATGTGGGCATGGTGTACACCAAGGAGTCATGCGAGGTCGCGAAGGGGGCAGTGATTGGCTTGGACCAACTACTGGGCCCCAAATCATGGAATTGTGGACGGGAAAGTACGCCCGGTTGTGCAACAAGGAGTTGATCTCTCATGGTTAAAGTAACGCACCTCTGCAGAGTGTAAGAATTGTAACTTGTTACTCCCTGTTCCAGGAAGGAGCTACGAACGCGGCAGGAAAGTAACTCCATGAAATTTCTGGTCAACCTGTGAAGGCCGATGGTCATAGATTTTCATAATAAAATCCATCTTTGAAGAAAGATTTACAAAAATTGCATAGTGCCAAGGATTTATAAGTCGAGGTGGTAGTTAGAGCATCAAAATTCTCACCTTGCATATAATGAACTTGTTGGGTAACGCTGTTACTCATCCTTTCCTTTGATCCCTTGCTTAGACTCTAAGGATCCCGAAGACGTGCCAATGTATGCAGCTGAATGTCAAGAAGATGTGTTCTACAAGGAGCCTGACCTGTCAGGAGGTGTTGAAGGAGTGGATTAAGAAATCCGCTATGGTGTTGATGATAACGAGTCCAACTAAGTATCCTAGTTAGTAGTAATCAACGGAGCCGAGCAGCATGAACTCTATAGAATAAGCTGCTGAGATCAACTCCTAGTCGGAGTTGCTACTTTTAAATTCCACTGAAACTCTTTATATTTTGGTTTGTAAGTTGAAACCTTTTGAAGTATTAAACTTCTGGTATTGTAATAATAATAATGTGTGAATGTTTGTAATATGGACCCGAAATGTTTCTGTTGTACCACTCTGAGGGATGTGATATTTACGGAATGGTGTTTTGTGGGTGTCATGTCAACGACTATAGTGTAGTACACATGTAGTGGTATGCTGGGTCACCGCAGTTGGTATCAGAGAAAATTGCTTTGACCTTAGGTTGGAAACCTAGTAAAGGGTATTACCTATAGGAAAGTAGCAACGATAAAGAATTCTCTAAAAGTAATATAATGGTTATTCAAATGAGAATATTCCGTTATATGTTTTAGTGCGATAATTCTTTGTTATGATACAATATATTATTGGTTATTAATCAAAACTATTTTTCTGATATATAGAGCTATGTCATCAAAGTTTCCAAAACAGACTTTGGTAAGGAAAGAGGAGACTCTTGATGATTATCAAGGATCATTCATAGACCAACTTCGTCAACTTTTAAAGATATTTAGTTGTCCAACTAGAATTCCAGTGAATACTATAACTTACCTTGATGGCCGGATGTTATCCAAGTATCGTGTGAGTATCCAACTTCTAGAGGAGCTTGGATTATATCACGATCTACCTATAGGTGAAGGTAGGAGTCACTTAGCAGCATATCATGTTGCTGTTGTGGAGGCGATAGCTAATATCCGGGAGCATAAAGCCAAGGAGTTAGAAGGTAGCACATTTTCTGTGATACCTCATGATTCTATAGACTCGGATCCTATACTGGATCATCTTACTTTGGGTAAGAAGCATCCTAAGTTAGCTTCCAAGTTTATGGATAGATACCGAACACTCAGTGCGTCTTTTTATAAGACACATCAAGTGATTGTCGAAGATAAAAATGACATGTTAGAGGATCTAACTGATCCAGAAAGGAGGAAGCAGTTAGCATACCAGTTAGAGAAGGAAGCAATTAGTAGTGCAACACCTATCTTTAAGGATATACCTATAGATCCTGAATCTTTTATACCATATCCTTATTCACCAAGACCTGAACCTATACATGATCCTACTATGGATATGAGGTATGCAATACCACAGGGTTCAGAGGATGGTTCTGACTCAGAACTTCCTATTGAAAATTCTGATGGTTGGAGAAGGGGATCATATGAAGGATCTCATGAACACCAAATGTCCACAGATGGTTCTGACAGAAATGATGGACAATCTAGCTAGATGGGTGTAAGAATTAACCCTAATAACAGTAGTAGAAATGCGATGTCGATAGATAATCAGGATGAAGAAGAAGATCCTGAGGAGAGAGTGTTTGAATCATCAACATCTTCTCAAAACCCAAGGAATATACATTATCCAGTGTTTAACTATCTTGCCCAAAGGAGCACCTGGGAAGCAGCAGGATCTGCGTATCCTGTTGACAACTCAAGGAATGAAGCTCAAGAGATGAAAATGTGAGATAATGTTGAATATGTTTCTGAAGACTTTTCAGCTGAGCTGGAGGGAGTCAATGCGCTCAGATTGAGTAATAACTCAAGTCCTGACACTTCAGATACTGAGTATGTTACTTCTAGAAGGCCATTTGTTTCACAATCTGTGCGACGAACAAAACGTCATCACAGTTGGACATCAGGCATGTATGATGAGTGTAGTTACTACTAGAAGTAGGCAACTAGTTAGCGGTATCAAGAACCGTGTATTGTATCTAAAGAAATAAGATAGCTAGATAAATAAGGTAGTGTTGTGATTATACCTATATGGTATATGTTGTAATGACTTTGTATTATTATGATATTATGTATAATATGTGAAATGCATATTTGGATTTTCTTTGGATCTTCATTGTGTGACTAGTTCTGTGCGTAAAGTCGAGCTTAGAACACATGTGCATGATGTAATTATGAGTATCCGCTTTATGTTGCAGGACTAGAGGGTAATGTATACGGGTGTAGAAATCGAAACTGAGCAGCAGCAGCAGATGGAGCGAGAGGCCAAGGAGAAGGCCGATGCAGATGCAGCAAATCGGGGAGCATTGCCACCACCACCACCAATGAGGATGTTAATGGAGAAGAATTTTATGCAGTGTATGCAAATGATGCAAGAGACCCAGAACAAGTTCATTGAAGAGCTGCTGGGACGAGCAAATCATAGGGCACCTGAAGGTGGAGAAGTGAGTCTATCTGACTTCTAGAATGCAAAGCCGTTACCTTTTGCATCAGCCCCTGAACCAATGGATGCAGAAGATTGGCTAGCAGATACAGAAATAAAGCTGAAGACTTTAGGTTGCAATGATGAGGATAAATTGAGGTATGCAACTCATCTTCTGACTGGACCTGCAGCATCATGGTGGGAAAATCAGTTGGCTATGCAACAACTAGGAAGGGAGTTCACCTGGGAGGAGTTCAAGCAGAGATTCCGTGAATATCATGTTCCGGAAAGTGTTATGGAGTTGAAGCAGAGAGAATTTGAGGAGCTTCAGCAGGGATATACTAGTGTCATGAAGTACATCCGGGAGTTTAGTCAACTGTCTCGTTATGCTGAGGAGGATGTTAATGCTAAAGAGAAGCGGAAGAAACGTTTCCTGCGTGGGTTAAACCCATTTGTGAAAATGCAGCTAAGGTTAGCTAATAAGCAAACTTATCAGCAGTTGCTGGATGCAGCCATTACTTTCGAAGATGACTACAAGAATGTCCAAGAGGATAGGACGAAGAGAGCCAAGAAGGAAACCAAGAGAATTCAGGCAAATAAACCTAAACCCAATCTGGAGTTCAAACCCCGAAACAAGAACTATGGCAACAATAACAATAACAAGAGCAATGGTGGAAATCAATCCAATCCGAGAAGGAATGTTATTTGTAACAATTGTGGAATTCCAGGGCATTTTCAGAGGGAATGCAAAAAGCCTGTAGTGATCTATTACGGTTGTGGTCAGAAGGGGCATATCAAGCCCGATTGTCCGAGCAAACCACCAGGAGGTTGGCCTACCAAGGGAGGAGGACAAGCCAGTGGAGGAAATGGATCGCCCAATAAAGGAGGAAATAATGGCAAGAATAACAATGGCAAGAGGAACAGACCTATCGGGAAACTGAACTGTGCAACCCTCGAGGAGGTGGATAATTCGGAGCATGCAGTGATAGGTATGCTCAGTATCCTTACCAATCCCGGCAAAGTTCTATTTGATACTGGTGCAACTACTTCATTCATTTTTGAAGAATTCTATGATAAATTCGGGATTAGAAGGGCAACGTTAGAAAACCCTATGACCGTAATTACGGCAGGGGAAATGTGACTGTACGCCACATCAAACAAGATCAGGTTATTTCGATCTGTGGTTGTACATACTTCGCAGACCTTTATGTGATTCCTTTGAAGGGAATTGCAGTAGTGCTGGGAATGGACTGGATGATGGAGCATGGGGCTCAGATAAATTGTGAGGAGAAAACCGTCTCAATCAAAACTCCAAGTGGAGCAAGGATAGTTTATCAAGCAGATAAGCACAGTCATATTATGGTGGATCTGTAGTTGAACTCGATGAAAGAGGTAAAATTGGAAGATATTCCTATAGTAAATGAATTTCAAGATGTTTTTCCAGCACAACTACCGGGAATGCCACCAGATCAGGAGATAGAGTTCACTATTGATCTAATTCCTGGTACAACACCAATAGCTCAAGCACCATATAAGATGGGACCCAAAGAGTTAAAAGAACTCAAAGAGAAAATTGATGAGTTAGCCAGAAAAGGATTTATTCAGGAAAGTGTATCTCCATGGGGAACACCAGTAATCTTTGTGGATAAGAGAGATGGTGGAAGAAGGATGTGTGGAGATTATAGAAATCTGAACAACGTTACTATAAAAAATAAGTATCCTTTACCAAGAATTCAAGATTTGTTTAATCAAGTGAAAGGAGCCGGAGTATTATCAAAGATCGACTTAAGATCTGGATACCATCAAATAAAATCAAACCATAAGATGTTCCAAAGACATCATTTGTCTCAAGATATGGACACCATGAGTATCTAGTAGTACCATTTGGTTTGACCAATGCACCAACAATATTCATGAATTTGATGAACAAAATTTTCATGCCATATTTGGATAAGTTCGTCATAGTCTTTATTGATGATATTCTAACATATTCCAAGGATAGGGAAGAACATGCTGATCATTTGAGAATAGCATTGCAAACACTAAGGGAACATAAACTTTATGCTAAGTTCAGTAAGTGTGAATTTTGGCTAGATGAGGTAGAATTCCTTGGCCATGTGATCAGTAAAGATGGAATTGCTGTAAATCCATCTAAAGTTCTGTCAATATTAGAGTGGATTGCACCAACCAATGTGAAGCAAATTCGAGGTTTCTTAAGAATGGCTGGTTATTATCGAAGATTTATTGAAGGTTTCTCCAAAATAGCTGGACCAATGACCAAATTGCTAAGAAAGAATACACCATTCAATTGGGATGAGAAGTGTGAAGCAAGTTCTCAGGAGTTGAAGACCAGGTTAACCACAGCTCCAATCTTAGCAGTTCCTGAAATAGGGAAGGACTTCATAGTATACTGTGATGCATCTAAAGAAGGTTTGGGTTATGTATTAATGCAAGATCGGAAAGTGATTACTTATGGTTCAAGACCACTAAAACCACATGAAGTCAATTATCCAACTCATGATTTAGAGTTAGCAGTAGTGGTTTTTGCGCTAAAAGGATGGAGGCATTTTCTTTATGGATCCAGATGTGAGTTATACACTGACCATAAAAGTCTCAAATATTTCTTCACTCAAAAGGAGTTGAATATGAGACAAAAGCGTTGGTTGGAACTAATCAAAGATTATGATTTAACAATCAATTATACTCTAGGGAAAGCAAATGTTGTAGCTGATGCTTTAAGAAGAAAGAGTGTAGATATTCAGCCTAGCAATAGGGAGCTACCAAAAGAGTTACAAATGGACTTGGAAAGATTAGAACTTCAATTCATTAGAACAGGGGTTCTTGGAGAATTAGCTACTATGCAGGTAGTTGCAGAGAATGACAGTGATCTTAAGCACGAAATTTTTAGACATCAAGCAGAAGATCCTTTCATTGCTAAAGAAATTCGGAGGATATCTCAAGGGCAAAAAAATCAGTTTTTCGCCTTGGAGATTATGAGTCCTTATGGTTTCAAGACCGCCTTTGTGTTCTAGATGTGACTGAGATTCGTGATGTCATACTCAGAGAAGCACATGAAACACCTACTCTATACATCCAGGAAGTACTAAGATGTATATGGATTTGAAAGAACTATTCCGGTGGAATAACATGAAAAGGGAAATTGCTAAATATGTATTAGAATGTCATACTTGCCAAAGGGTTAAGGCTGAACATCAAAGTCCAGCAGGACCATTACAACCTTTAGAAATTCCCGAGTGGAAGTGGAAGGAAATAGGTATGGACTTCATCACAGGATTACCCATGACACCTAAACGGAAGGATATGATATGGGTGATTATGGACAGACTCACTAAGAGTGCACATTTTATTTCGGTAAATCAAAAAGATAATGCCGAGAAGTTAGTTGAAGTTTATGTCAAAGAGATAGTAAGTAAGCATGGAGTACCCAAAAAGATCGTAACTGATAGGGATCAGTGTTTACTTCAGAATTTTGGAAGCAATTGCATGAAGCACTTGGTTCAATGTTAGATTTAAGCACAACTTATCATCCTGAGACAGGAGGTCAAACAGAGAGAACAAATCAGATACTAGAAGACATGTTAAGAGCTTGTGCATTAGATTTTGGAGGTACATGGGAAGATCATCTACCATTGGTAGAATTTTCCTACAATAATAGCTATCAGATTAAGGCAGCTCCATATCAGGTTCTGTATGGAAGGAAGTGTAGATCACTAATATGTTGGTATGAGCCTGGAAGTAACAAAGAATTTGCACCAGACTATATCAAGGAAAGACAAGATATCATTGATAAGATCAGGGATAGACTGAAAATAGCCCAGAGTAGGCAGAAAAGTTATGCTGATCAAAGTCGAAGATCTTGGCATCCAGAAGTGGGAGACATGGTATACTTGAAAGTAAGTCCAATGAAAGGGGTGAAAAGGTTCGGAGTTAAAGGAAAATTGAGTCCAAGATACATCAGACCATTCAAGATATCGATTCAAAACAGAACTATAGCTTATGCTTTAGAGTTACCATCAAGATTGGCTCAAGTGCACAATGTTTTCCATGTGTCACAACTTCGCAAATGTTTGAAAGTTCCAGATGATGCAATCACACATCAGGATATAGAACTACAAGAAGACTTGACCTATGTTGAAAAGCCCTATAAAATTTTGGAAGAAAACTGGAAAAGGTTGAGGAATAGGGCAATCAAATATTGCAAGGTACAGTGGGAACATCACCCTGAAAGGGAAGCCACTTGGGAGAAAGAAGAAGACTTAAAAAAGCCTATCCAGAACTATTCAGGTACATCTCAACAAACTTCGGGACGAAGTTTAATTTAAGGGGGGAAGTCTGTAACATCCCAACATTTAGGAACTAATGAAGGGTAGATTCAGGAATTTACGATGTTGCATGCATTCATCTGTGAAAATGTGGGTAATTGTTTCGCCAAATAAAAACCTAAAGTGATCAAAGTTTCTTTCATACTTTGAGATTAGATATAGCCTTTAAGGATGAATGTTATAGACTTTGAGATGATCTTGATAAACTTATGTGTTTTGAGAAATGAAATTTGAATTTAAAACTTGAGTGTTTGAATTATAATTCAAAAGGATTTTTGAATGATGTTTGAATCTTTGATTTAATTAAGAGTTGACCAATAATAACTCAAACTTTATATAAAGAGAGCAATTAAGAATATGAATATCCATTTCATAATTGTATTCAATAAATAAGTTACAAAAATGTAACTTATGAGAATCATCCACAATCTTTACAATACAAAATAAATAAAGAATAATATTTCTTTATTGATAATAGTTCAATATTTATTACAAAAGAATAAAAATAAAGAGTACAAAATAATAAATTAAAGATTACAATTGAATATGATAGTTACTACAAGTGACTAATCTATAAAGAAAAATAAAAAAACCTAAACTAAAGTCTTGATCTTCAAATCTGGTACCTGCAAAATAAAAATAAACTTAAAAGAAAAAGAAGGTTAGGATTAGAATTATTTTTACTCCCAGAAGTTGACAGTGAAGTGCACTGTTCACCTTTTCATCATTGAGTATTTAAGGGGCAAGTTTCACCAATATGAAAGGATATATCTTTCATAAATTCAAGCCATAAGTCAAATAAACAGCAAGGAGGGGCAAGTTTCACCAGCCAAGTAAATGGTAACATGATGAAAGTAACTCTCAAATTCTGAACATATCCACATCTGTGCAGCAGGCACACAAGCAACACACACACCAAACTGCATGGTGTGTGTTGTCAACACCACAACAGTAGCCCAACCAAACAAAACTATCAACACAGCCATGGGAAAACCAATCCCCACACCATTCCATTGCTCTTACACACCAAGCACAACAACCAGCAGCTAAACCAAGCCAAAGCCAAGCTAGATCAAACCAACCAAATCCCAGGATCACATCACCAAGATGGTGACATAAGGAGGGGGTAGATCAGGTGGATAGCAAGACCAAGATCAAGCCATCAGGATCAGGAGATGATGGGCTAGATCAAGGACAAGCCAAGAACTAGAAATACCAGGGGAGCACCAGATCAAGATGCCACAAGATCCACCACTAGCAACCACAACATCAAGTGACAGTGGTGAGTAAATAGACCATCAAATGATCTATTTGTCTAAAATTAGACAAGCATACATGATCTGCCTCTTATTCAAACTCTCAGAAAGCACCCAAGTGGGGTGAATCCATCACTGAGGTTTTAAACTCTAAAAGCAAACAGAAAAGTATAAGGATCCAACTAAATCTCAGAACAACATCATTGATTTATCTATCAAGCTATATTTCAATTCAAGAATGAACATAGCTAAGATTTAAACTTCTAGGCACATCTCTAAGACAAGAGTAGCACCTTAGAATTTAATCTTATGGATCTATATAAGTTATCAAGCTTACAATCATTTTTTCCAAACTTTGGTTCAAGCAATAGTAGCTGGTATCATTACCATAATTAATCCATGTGAATGAACAGATAGAGGTCTAAATCCCTAAACCATAGACCAACATCATTGGTTCTAGGGATATAAGGAAAGAGGATTTCACTATCTATCATGCCAAGCGAAAACTTAAGCTTGAATAAAACCACACCAAGTAAAAGAATCTAGTCTTGTGTGCCATACAAGGATGGTGTCACAAGAACAGTTCTAAACTAAGCAGTTTAAGCATCCAATCTTTACAGATACAATCTACCAATTATTAATCATTTTCCTGTTCTTAAACACAAGAATCATAAACAGGATATTCATATATATATATATATATATATATATATATATATATATATATATGTATTCACAGAAAGAGATCATTTTGATCTCAATTTATACATGAATTCTCAAGACAACAGTACTAAGACGGTGACTTCATCACACCATACTCACTGTCATTAACCTAGTAATGATAGTGGTAAGTTATCAAAAGCACTAGCTTTACCAAGTATTGTTTCCAGAACAACTTTACCATCTAAATCATATGAAATTTAACCATGGAATCTTCAGCAGTAAACCACTAGCATCACCACAGCTAATCATCAGCAGTAAGTCACAGCTATTCACCAGTTAACAGATTCAAAGATCATCAACACATGATCTAATTCATCAGTATCTAATCAACAGCAGGGTATGAACCCTAAACAGAACCAAGAACCCTAATCAGGACCAGACAATCACTAGGAAGGTCACTACCAACATCTAGTATAGGATGGCCTAGCACAGATTGCATGAGGGGGAGAGGAACCACTCACCGAAGGTCCTCGCTGTAGATTAGAAGAGGAAGCAAAGATAGCTGGCGACCATGGTGGCACGGGGAGCACCCCCAAGGGGTGTTGCGACCCATAGAGCGCCACGACGGCGACCATAGCCACGCCTAGGGGCGAGGTGAATCACCACAGCGCACGACAACAGTGGTGGCGCCAGGATCAACGCCAACCCCAAACCCTACGGTTCGGGACGACATTGATCTGGTCGCAGGAGGGCTCCATGTCCAAATCCAGTTGGACAGGAGGGAAGAGCAGGGTCGACAACCTCTTCCTGCACCACGGCGGCGGCCAGGGCGGTCCACGACGGCGGGAATCGCCGGCGGTGACACCACTGACCACGGGGTCGGGGAAGGAGAAGGAGATGGGTGAGCTCGAGAGAGAATACAGTGAGTGAGTTAGGCTGGGTGGGCCGAAAACCCTTCGGGGTGCTGTTTTGACCTTGCCCTACTGGGCCACAAGGGCCCAATAAACCCAAATGGCCAGCCCAAGTCATTTAGAGTCTGTTTTAATAAATAGGAAAAAACCAGAATGCCCTGAACTTAAATAAATTCTAGAAAATAAAATAAAAGTGCAAAAATTATAAATAAAATATTTCTGGATTCACAATAATCCAAACTATCCAAATAAATTAAGAGATAAAATTTTAGACATATAAATTTTATTAAGAATTTTGTAATTTATATATTACTTATGGAATTTTACAAAAATTATTGAAAGATGATAAAAATAAATAAAAATCACTTTCATTATATATTAATATTTTAGTATTTTAGAAAAATACTAAATAAATATTTAATATTTTTTTTGATATTTAAGTGATAATTCTTAAAAGAATTATTAAATCAATAAAAGTCAAATAAAAGGGAATAAAATAAAATAATACAATATTCTATTATAAATATTAAAAATTAATATTTATAAATCCTTTATTATTAAAAAAGAATTTTTATAATAATGGGGAGAATGCATATCAAGTTAAATGATGCATTACATTACTTTGCATAATCATTTTGCTTCTTTAAATATTGTCCTTACCGGGCAATAATGATGTTTTTGTAGACATAGAATCTCAAGGTCCAGTGCAAGCATCAGACTTCAGTACCTTGCCATCACAAGGCAAGTTCATCACTTTCTCATATCCTTGAAGATTATTTATCAAAGTATTTGCAAATAGTGTGTTATCATATATACTCTAAAGAAAGAAAATATTATTTTCACAAATAAAGAAATCATAGATATCATCCTAAGTGATGATATACTGGAGCAATAGAACTTAGGGTTCTATTTTCAACAATGATGATCAATTAGGGACTTAATAACCCTGACATCAGTGATTCTAGCGCCGTATATTACGCGTTAGCCATGCGATTTGGAATGGGGCGGAGAAGTCAGTTGTATCTTCTTCCTCTCGCATGAAGCCGGATGTGCAAGTTATGGCTGTTATCCTCGTAGCATGCATATTAATTGGTAATTTGTAGAGGATATGCAACATATGGGTGGGAACCCTGTAAGGATCCCAACCTTTAATAAGATAGAGATCTCTGTGTTTACAATGCTAGTCCCTGGATCAATAGCTACCATCCACAGTTAAGATGTAATATCAAGAAACAAGGGTCATAATACAACTTTATAACCAGGAATAACATAATTTATTACATCTTACATAGCTCATTTGGCTATCTCATTACAATGCAGCAGAATATAACAATAGCATGGGGTCCTTCATCTTCAAAGTGCCACAGGCAGACATGTTGGTTGTAGACTTGAAATCCTATTCAACAAACTTCACTAACACCAAACAAACCTGCAACATAATAAGTTATAGCCACAAGGGTCAATACATTTGAATTGTATTGGCAAGTGATACTATGGTAGTATAGTGGAGTCTATCCTCTATATGCATTTGGCTAAGTGGAGCTTAGGCTTGCTTTGCTCAAAATATATTTTCTTATCCTTTGAAAACACTAAGTTTTTGCTTGGCAAAAATCATTCCCAAGGCATCTCCCAATAGAAATTGGTGATCCTTCAACCCTTGTTCAACCACAAGTTTTTAACTTAGAAATTGGGATGAGGAGATTCTTGATAGCTTCCATGTCTTGATGCTCAAATTGTCCTTTGCTAGGGACATGGCTAAGTACGTAGATTTTACACTTTGCAGAGGTGGTGCACTTTCCCCACAAGACTTGGTTTCACCAAGACAAGATCTTTCAGAAGCCTTCCCTTAGACCAGAATGGAAACGCTCTAACCTATCATTCCCCTACCACCAACTATCAATTTGGCTAAGTTATTGCAACCTATATGATCCAGGCAGAGCCCATAATGCCAAGTGGCTGCACTTGAAGCTTCTCAACATTTGACATCTCAAATCTCTTTGTTCCTGGGTGGCCATCCACAAGTGAGATACCAAGTTTTCCCCCAGTATACTGGACTTGGTGATTCCCAAGTTTTCCCCAGCATACTGGACTTGCATAACAACTCAACACAAACCATTCCTTCCATTCCACACAGGTGATTCATTCACTTAGTTGTTTTATTAAACAAAACATAAGTCCTTGACTTAGAAATATTCCATAGTATGAATATATATTCCACCCTTGTTTTCTACTAGCTAAGCTAAGCATGATAGTAGTAGGGATCTTAACTTAGGAAATTCTACTAAGGTTTCATCTACTAGGATTTCCCATGGCATAGTTTATACTTAGCAAAATTCCATGCAAGTCCTACTTAGAAATATCACTAATGCTTAGTGAAAATAATGGGACAAAAGTATGAAGCATCACTTGCCTTTTTGGTAGAGAATATAAGTTCACTCCTTGTCTTTGCAATGATCACACTCTTCAAATTACTACAATTCAATCAAGCAAGGGCACAATTTCAATCTACCATTCAAGTAAAACATCACATAAAATATAGAAACAAAACAATGCATGCAAGCATGCCAAACTTTGTTTTATTTACAAAAGTGGTTTATAATAGGTTGTAAACATTATAAAACACTTGTTGGTCATTTTATAAAGTTGCAAAACTATTTGCAAAAGACTTTACCTTTAAACCATTTTTGAACAAAATCAATATTTTATGTGGCTGAAAATGCCTTTAGCAAAACAACAATTTTATGTGGTTCACCAAATACATTTTTAAATCATGAAACTTGGTTCTTGGGGTCAGAGAGTTTATTCCAAAACATTTCCCAAAGATTTTCTCCCAAAAGCATTTTTAATAAATAAACATTACTTTTATTTGACTAGAAATAGTTTAAATCAAAAGTTTATTCTTTTGCTTCACCAAATATATTTTTGAAAGCACAAATTGATTCCTATGGTCAGTAGGTTCAAAACAAACCATTTTCCCAAGATTTTATCCCCAAAATCATTTTAGAACAAATTTTATATCCTAAACATGCATACACAAGTTTCTATAAAAACAGTCAAGTTAACAGAATCAACTTACTAAACAAAGTGCGTGGTTGGATAGGGCTTGCTTTTCTGAATCCATTGATATAAAATTTGCAAAATTTGGACGTGTGGTTTGAAAGTTATGGATTTTTCAAATTGGAACATCTAATAGACATTTCTGTTTTTATTTCAAACGGACAAGGACACGTGGCGCTTTCCTACTGGTGCATACCGATTCGCGCGGATCACCAACATGGACCGCAGGATTTAAGTGGGATTGTGCGGTGCATATCAAGCGTAACAGTTCAGTTTAAGTGATCTATCGTATCCCTACGATCTTCATCTAACGGCTATCAACACAACGACCAGGAACTGGCGGTGCTGAGCGACGGTGAGCGGCGGCGGTGCTCGGCTAGCGGCAGAGCCAGCGAAATAGGAAGCATGGGAACCAGGGGAATGGCTCACCAGAATCGCCTTGACGCACTGATGCTCAACGTGGTCCTCGCCAGTCAAGGGGCGCACGGGTGTCGTCGGAATTCCTCGCCAGAGATGCTCCTGGCGTCGGGTGCGGTCAGACGTCGACGGGGGCGAGGCTACAGCGCACAAGAAGGCAAAATAACCGTAGCGTTAGATGTGTAGAAGATTAGGGAGTGCGGGAGCATTACAGAGAAGGGGCGGCGCGGTCAGAGACTACCTGGAGGCGTCATCGGAGAAAAGGCAGACGGCGGCGCAGCTGGTCGTTGTTGTTGTCGACGCTAGGGGGCACGCACGGTCGAGGAGGCAAGGGGCGATGCGGATCTGCCGGAATTTCTCGCGGAGCTCGCCGGAGACAGTGAGGGTGCAGGGGGGATTTGGTTACAGCCTGGGGGCATAGAGGTTCTAGCGAGTGAGGGGAATGAGAGAGGAGGCGCAGGCGAATTAGTATGCATGATCGCGGGGCTGTTAAATGGCGTCGTTACTGCGTATTCACGCCGGCATTCATCATCGGAGAAACGGCCAGAGGAGCGTGGTCAGCGGGGTGGGTGAAGACGGTGACGACGTGGCGATGGTGTCCGTTGTCAGCGTGAGGGAGAGAGGGGGAGTGGGTCCGTCGGTCAGTTGCTGAGCGGATGCAGGCGATGGTGCGAATCGTTTTTCTCGCGGGGTGGGTAGATGGGCTCATTGGGCCTTGTTGGGCTAGCTGGGCTGGCTGGGTTCGTTTCCATATTTTTTTGTTCCTGTTTCTTTTTCTTTTTCCATTTCTTTTATTCTTTTTTGATTTTGATTAAACAAACATCAATTTGAGTTCAAACCTCAACCACAATTTGTGTAGGTTTAAATATTGATTAGTGATATAATCTGAAGTTAATTTTTGAATAATTCTTTTATTCTTTTTGGGGTCTTTTAATTATTTAATTAGGTCATTGTTTTAAATCAATTAAGATTTAATAATATTTTCAAACTCCATTTGAATTTCTAAAACCTTCCAAATCTTTTCAGTAGGTTTTTATTTGATTACTTGGGTGTCAAATAATTCATCTTGAATTATTTGGAAAAGTTTTTAATATGATTTATAAATCATTTGAATTGGGTATTTGTTTTAATTCCAATGAATTTAAATATAGTTCTAATTCCCTAAATTTTATTTGGAAGATTTATTTTATTTAAGTTAATTAAACAACTTTTATTCCACTTGGGTAAATTCCAAAAGGCTACTTTCTCATGAATTATATAATTATTCTTATTAGAGATTTGTCTTTATTAAAATAGGGATAGAATGGTTAATGCTATTTTATTTTATTTTATTTTGGAAAATTCTTTATCCATTTATCTTATTTGGGTTTGGATTATATTCATTCAATTTTCTTAAGGATTTGGCCAAGATTTTATTTGGTCTTTAAATATTCTTTATTTCATATTTCTTTCTTCATCTTATAAAATCCATATCTTTCTATTTAGAGATCCAAACTTGGTGATTCCAATTTGTGAAATCTTATTTGATATTTAATTATCACTTTAAATCTTTTTAGGATTAATTGCTCACCATTTGGTTTGGATTTATAGATAGGTTCTTTATTAGCTTTGGAAATTTAATTTCCTTATCTTATTATATTCATAAGATTTTATCAATGGCTCCAAATTAAGTGAAACCAATTTCTATGGCTTTATAATATTTCTATTTGTCTTTCTTGATCATTTGTAAATGTTTGTTTAACATTTTTATATGGATCAAATCCATAGACTTGGAGATAACTTGGAAATGATTTTATTCCATTAGGGTTTAGGGTTTGGATTTATTTTCCAAGTGTTTAAATTTCCAGATGCATTTTATGAGGAATGCATTTCTCTTGATTTGGATTTTGTTGAAATCAAACATTAATTAAAGTTTGTTCAAGATGGGATTTTAATTTTCCATTTAGAAACAAAAAGTTTCTTTTCACCCTGATTTTCAACAATAATTTATTTTGTTTATTTATTTTTCACATTACAAGATTTGGAAAATCTTGGGATGTGACAGGATACCACCCTTAAAATAAATCTCGTCCGGAGATTTGGGGAGTCTAGGGGTTACAAGTTGGCTCAAAGCAACTAGGGTACTACCACCCTTAAATTTTTTTCCAACTAGATTACATCTTGGCTTTCTTGGGATCTTGTTGAAATCTCTCTGGGCAAACATCTGCATAGTGTCCTTTGTTTCCACACTTGAAACATGTGACAAGGCTGAGATCCTTCATAGGATTTATCTTGTGCTTCATCTTTTCTGGACAATTGCTTGCATAATGTCCTTGGTTACCACAATTGTAACATGTGATAAGATTGAGTTCTTCACGTATCTCCTGTGGACAAGTTGACACATAATGACCTAGCTCTTTGCAGTTGTTGCACCATACTTGGATAATCTCCTTATACTTCTTCTTCTTGGGTTTTTCCAAAGCTACGAGTGCTTCTAGTTCATGTTCTTCATATGTTATCTCAAAGGTAGGAATGTTTCCTGGTCTCCTTGACCTTTTCTTATTCCTTGGATAATACATATGTCTCCTCTTTGGTCCTCTAAATTGAGTCATATTGCATGGAGGTGCAAGCTGATATTTTCCCTTGTCTTCATCCTTCTTGGTAGACTTGGCTCTCTCATGGTAGTCTGCAATCAGTTGTTGCACTCCACCTTGTTTCCTTTGTTGAACTATGGAATAGATGGGGCATTGGATAGGGACATGATTATTTCCTTCACATAAGTAACAAGTAGCTTGGGTTGTGGGGCATTGATTAGCTGGATGTTTCTCTTCACAATTGGGGCATTGATCCTCATGCTCTTTGGAAGTGTGATCCTTGTCTCCACAAATATTACAAGCTTGGGTTCCTTCTAGAATATCATCTTTGTCATCCTTGTTGTCACAAACTCCTTTGGAAGAGTTGTTTCCCATGTTGATCATTTGATCTTTCACCTTATGCAACAATTGGGTTTGGGTTTCCAAAAACCTTTGCATGGTTGGATCTACCTCACTGGTGTTGGCTATAAATTGAGGGTCACTTGGTTCAACTGGGTTTGGGTTACTATGAGTTCTCTCATGTTGATCTCTTGATTGTTGTTGTTGTCACCATCCTTGATGTTGGAATTTCCTGGAGAAGTCATCTATTTGGTTTGGATTGGGATTAGAATAGGCAAAAGATTTTCTAAGGAATCAATTCTAATCACACACATCACAATTCACACAAGCAATATGCAAGCAATCACAACAAGCATTCCACTCAAACAACAAGTCTCAAGCATATTTTTAGGCAACCAAAAATATTTTTGTTACACCACATAAGTTGGTGGGTTTGACTTAAACCAAATATGGTAGTCCATCTATATGGTTTACTTGAGATCATTCCATTATTCTTAGTTGGTTCTTCTCGAATGAGATCTTTGTATTCTTGGGAAAATTCTTGGTCACAAAAACTTCAAAGGTGATGATGATTCCCTCTAAGTTGTGTTTCCTTAGTCTTCAAGTCTTGAGTAACTTTTCTTGTCTCACTTGTAGTCCTTAGTGATATCCAAGGTTGAAGTCCTTGTTGAGAATAAGGTTGAAATCATTTGAAGATGTTGAAGTCATTAGAGTTGATGAAGTCCTTTGCTCATGGTGAAGTCTTTGGCCATGGGGTAGGCTTTATCCATCAAGTTGAAATAGAAGAGATGTAGAAATCAAACCAAAATGGTTGAGGAAAGAGTTTGCAAGATTGTTTGTAAATAAGTTTTTGGAACAAATACAACTCCTATTTTTCTAAGGGGTTTTGTCCAATCCTAGGGTTACAATCCTACAGGCAACACAATGCTCTGATATCATCTGTAAGGTTCCCAACCTTTAATAAGGTAGAGATCCCTGTGTTTACAATGCTAGTCCCTGGATCAATAGCTAGCATCCACAGTTAAGATGTAATATCAAGAAACAAGGGTCATAATACAACTTTATAACCAGGAATAACATAATTTATTACATCTTACATAGCTCATTTTGGCTATCTCATTACAATGCAGCAGAATATAACAATAGCATGGGGTCCTTCATCTTCAAAGTGCCACAGGCAGACATGTTGGTTGTAGACTTGTAATCCTATTCAACAAACTTCACTAACATCAAACAAACCTGCAATATAATAAGTTACAGCCACAAGGGGCAATACATTTGAATTGTATTGGCAAGTGATATTATGGTATTATAGTGTAGTCTATCCTCTATATGCATTTGGCTAAGTGGAGCTTAGGCTTGCTTTGCTCAAAATAGATTTTCCTTATCCTTTGAAAACACTAAGTTTTTGCTTGGCAAAAATCATTCCCAAGGCATCTCCCAATAGAAATTGGTGATCCTTTAACCCTTGTTCAACCACAAGTTCTTAACTTAGAAATTGGGATGAGGAGATTCTTCATAGCTTCCATGTCTTGATGCTCAAATTATCCTTTGCCAGAGACATGGCTAAGTACTTAGATTTTACACTCTACAGAGGTGGTGCACTTTCCCCACAAGACTTGGTTTCACCAAGACAAGATCTTTCAGAAGCCTTCCCTTAGACCAGAATGGACGCGCTCCAACCTATCATTCCCCTACCACCAACTGTCCATTTGGCTAAGTTATTGCAACCTATATGATCCAGGCAGAGCCCATAATGCCAAGTGGCTGCACTTGAAGCTTCTCAACATTTGACATCTCAAATCTCTTTGTTCCTGGGTGGCCATCCACAAGTGAGATACCAAGTTTTCCCCCAGTATACTGGACTTGGTGATTCCCAAGTTTTCCCCAGCATACTGGACTTGCATAACAACTCAACACAAACCATTCCTTCCATTCCACACAGGTGATTCATTCACTTAGTTGTTTTATTAAACAAAACATAAGTCCTTGACTTAGAAATATTCCATAGTATGAATATATATTCCACCCTTGTTTTCTACTAGCTAAGCTAAGCATGATAGTAGTAGGGATCTTAACTTAGGAAATTCTACTAAGGTTTCATCTACTAGGATTTCCCATGGCATAGTTTATACTTAGCAAAATTCCATGCAAGCCCTACTTAGAAATATCACTAATGCATAGTGAAAATAATGGGACAAAAGTATGAAGCATCACTTGACTTTTTGGTAGAGAATATAAGTTCACTCCTTGTCTTTGCAATGATCACACTCTTCAAATTACTACAATTCAATCAAGCAAGGGCACAATTTCAATCTACCATTCAAGTAAAACATCACATAAAATGATAGAAACAAAACAATGCATGCAAGCATGCCAAACTTTGTTTTATTTAAAAAAGTGGTTTATAATAGGTTGTAAACATTATAAAACACTTGTTGGTCATTTTATAAAGTGGCAAAACTATATGCAAAAGATTTTACCTTTAAACCATTTTTGAACAAAATCAATATTTTATGTGGCTGAAAATGCCTTTAGCAAAACAACAATTTTATGTGGTTCACCAAATACATTTTTAAATCATGAAACTTGGTTCTTGGGGTCAGAGAGTTTATTCCAAAACATTTCCCAAAGATTTTCTCCCAAAAGCATTTTTAATAAATAAACATTACTTTTATTTGACTAGAAATAGTTTAAATCAAAAGTTTATTCTTTTGCTTCACCAAATATATTTTTGAAACCACAAATTTATTCCTATGGTCAGTAGGTTCAAAACAAACCATTTTCCCAAGATTTTATCCCCAAAATCATTTTAGAACAAATTTTATATCCTAAACATGCATACACAAGTTTCTATAAAAACAGTCAAGTTAACAGAATCAACTTACTAAACAAAGTGCGTGGTTGGATAGGGCTTGCTTTTCTGAATCCATTGATATAAAATTTGCAAAATTTGGACGTGTGGTTTGAAAGTTATGGATTTTTCAAATTGGAACATCTAATAGACATTTCTGTTTTTATTTCAAACGGACAAGGACACGTGGCGCTTTCCTACTGGTGCATACCGATTCGCGTGGATCACCAACATGGACCGCAGGATTTAAGTGGGATTGTGCGGTGCATATCAAGCGTAACAGTTCAGTTTAATTGATCTATCGTATCCCTACGATCTTCATCTAACGGCTATCAACACAACGACCAGGAAATGGCGGTGCTGAGCGACGGTGAGCGGCGGCGGTGCTCGGCTAGCGGCGGAGCCGGCGAAATAGGAAGCAAGGGAACCACGGGAATGGCTCACCAGAATCGCCTTGATGCATTGATGCTCAACGTGGTCCTCGTCAGTCAAGGGGCGCACGGGTGTCGTCGGAATTCCTCGCCGGAGATGCTCCTGGCGTCGGGTGCGGTCAGACGTCGACAGGGGCGAGGCTACAGCGCACGAGAAGGAAAAATAACCGTAGCGTTAGATGCGTAGAAGATTAGGGAGTGCAGGAGCATCACAGAGAAGGGGCGGCACGGTCAGAGACTACCTGGAGGCGTCGTCGGAGAAAAGGCAGACGGCGGCGCTGCTGGTCGTTGTTGTTGCCGACGCTGGGGGGCACGCGCGGTCGATCTGGAGCTACGGGGTGGTTCGCTAGGAGATGGGGAGTATGTGAGTTTGGTCGAGGAGGCAAGGGGCGATGCGGATCTGCCGGAATTTCTCGCGGAGCTCGCCGGAGACAGTGAGGGTGCAGGGGGATTTGGTTACAGCCTGGGGGCATAGAGGTTCTAGCGAGTGAGGGGAATGAGAGAGGAGGCGCATGCGAATTAGTATGCATGATCGCGGGGCTGTTAAATGGCGTCGTTACTGCGTATTCACGCCGGCATTCATCATCGGAGAAACGACCAGAGGAGCGTGGTCAGCGGGGTGGGTGAAGACGGTGACGACGTGGCGATGGTGTCCGTTGTCAGCGTGAGGGAGAGAGGGGGAGTGGGTCCGTCGGTCAGTTGCTGAGCGGATGCAGGCGATGGTGCGAATCGTTTTTCTCGCGGGGTGGGTAGATGGGCTCATTGGGCCTTGTTGGGCTAGCTGGGCTGGCTGGGTTCGTTTCCATATTTTTTTGTTCCTGTTTCTTTTTCTTTTTCCATTTCTTTTATTCTTTTTTGATTTTGATTAAACAAACATCAATTTGAGTTCAAACCTCAACCACAATTTGTGTAGGTTTAAATATTGATTAGTGATATAATCTGAAGTTAATTTTTGAATAATTCTTTTATTCTTTTTGGGGTCTTTTAATTATTTAATTAGGTCATTGTTTTAAATCAATTAAGATTTAATAATATTTTCAAACTCCATTTGAATTTCTAAAACCTTCCAAATCTTTTTAGTAGGTTTTTATTTGATTACTTGGGTGTCAAATAATTCATCTTGAATTATTTGGAAAAGTTTTTAATATGATTTATAAATCATTTGAATTGGGTATTTGTTTTAATTCCAATGAATTTAAATATAGTTCTAATTCCCTAAATTTTATTTGGAAGATTTATTTTATTTAAGTTAATTACACAACTTTTATTCCACTTGGGTAAATTCCAAAATGCTACTTTCTCATGAATTATATAATTATTCTTATTAGAGATTTGTCTTTATTAAAATAGGGATAGAATGGTTAATGCTATTTTATTTTATTTTATTTTGGAAAATTCTTTATCCATTTATCTTATTTGGGTTTGGATTATATTCATTCAATTTGCTTAAGGATTTGGCCAAGATTTTATTTGGTCTTTAAATATTCTTTATTTCATATTTCTTTCTTCATCTTATAAAATCCATATCTTTCTATTTAGAGATCCAAACTTGGTGATTCCAATTTGTGAAATCTTATTTGATATTTAATTATCACTTTAAATCTTTTTAGGATTAATTTCTCACCATTTGGTTTGGATTTATAGATAGGTTCTTTATTAGCTTTGGAAATTTAATTTCCTTATCTTATTATATTCATAAGATTTTATCAATGGCTCCAAATTAAGTGAAACCAATTTCTATGGCTTTATAATATTTCTATTTGTATTTCTTGATCATTTGTAAATGTTTGTTTAACATTTTTATATGGATCAAATCCATAGACTTGGAGATAACTTGGAAATGATTTTATTCCATTAGGGTTTAGGGTTTGGATTTATTTTCCAAGTGTTTAAATTTCCAGATGCATTTTATGAGGAATGCATTTCTCTTGATTTGGATTTTGTTGAAATCAAACTTTAATTAAAGTTTGTTCAAGATGGGATTTTAATTTTCCATTTAGAAACAAAAAGTTTCTTTTCACCCTGATTTTCAACAATAATTTATTTTGTTTATTTATTTTTCACATTACAAGATTTGGAAAATCTTGGGATGTGACAGGATACCACCCTTAAAATAAATCTCGTCCGGAGATTTGGGGAGTCTAGGGGTTACAAGTTGGCTCAAAGCAACTAGGGTACTACCACCCTTAAATTTTTTCCAACTAAATTACATCTTGGCTTTCTTGGGATCTTGTTGAAATCTCTCTGGGCAAACATCTGCATAGTGTCCTTTGTTTCCACACTTGAAACATGTGACAAGGCTGAGATCCTTCATAGGCTTTATCTTTTGCTTCATCTTTTCTGGAAAATTGCTTGCATAATGTCCTTGGTTACCACAATTGTAACATGTGATAAGATTGAGTTCTTCACGTATCTCCTGTGGACAAGTTGACACATAATGACCTAGCTCTTTGCAGTTGTTGCACCATACTTGGCTAATCTCCTTATACTTCTTCTTCTTGGGTTTGTCCAAAGCTATGAGTGCTTCTAGTTCATGTTCTTCATATGTTATCTCAAAGGTAGGAATGTTTCCTGGTCTCCTTGACCTTTTCTTATTCCTTGGATAATACATATGTCTCCTCTTTGGTCCTCTAAATTGAGTCATATTGCATGGAGGTGCAAGCTGATATTTTCCCTTGTCTTCATCCTTCTTGGTAGACTTGGCTCTCTCATGGTAGTCTGCAATCAGTTGTTGCACTCCACCTTGTTTCCTTTGTTGAACTATGGAATAGATGGGGCATTCGATAGGGACATGATTATTTCCTTCACATAAGTAACAAGTAGCTTGGGTTGTGGGGCATTGATTAGCTGGATGTTTCTCTTCACAATTGGGGCATTGATCCTCATGCTCTTTGGAAGTGTGATCCTTGTATCCACAAATATTACAAGCTTGGGTTCCTTCTAGAATATCATCTTTGTCATCCTTGTTGTCACAAACTCCTTTGGAAGAGTTGTTTCCCATGTTGATCATTTGATCTTTCACCTTATGCAACAATTGGGTTTGGGTTTCCAAAAACCTTTGCATGGTTGGATCTACCTCACTGGTGTTGGCTATAAATTGAGGGTCACTTGGTTCAACTGGGTTTGGGTTACTATGAGTTCTCTCATGTTGATCTCTTGGTTGTTGTTGTTGTCACCATCCTTGATGTTGGAATTTCCTGGAGAAGTCATCTATTTGGGTTGGATTGGGATTAGAATAGGCAAAAGATTTTCTAAGGAATCAATTCTAATCACACACATCACAATTCACACAAGCAATATGCAAGCAATCACAACAAGCATTCCACTCAAACAACAAGTCTCAAGCATATTTTTAGGCAACCAAAAATATTTTTGTTACACCACATAAGTTGGTGGGTTTGACTTAAACCAAATATGGTAGTCCATCTATATGGTTTACTTGAGATCATTCCATTCTTCTTAGTTGGTTCTTCTCGAATGAGATCTTTGTATTCTTGGGAAAATTCTTGGTCACAAAAACTTCAAAGGTGATGATGATTCCCTCTAAGTTGTGTTTCCTTAGTCTTCAAGTCTTGAGTAACTTTTCTTGTCTCACTTGTAGTCCTTAGTGATATCCAAGGTTGAAGTCCTTGTTGAGAATAAGGTTGAAATCATTTGAAGATGTTGAAGTCATTAGAGTTGATGAAGTCCTTTGCTCATGGTGAAGTCTTTGGCCATGGGGTAGGCTTTATCCATCAAGTTGAAATAGAAGAGATGTAGAAATCAAACCAAAATGGTTGAGGAAAGAGTTTGCAAGATTGTTTGTAAATAAGTTTTTGGAACAAATACAACTCCTATTTTTCTAAGGGGTTTTGTCCAATCCTAGGGTTACAATCCTACAGGCAACACAATGCTCTGATACCATCTGTAAGGTTCCCAACCTTTAATAAGGTAGAGATCCCTGTTTTTACAATGCTAGTCCCTGGATCAATAGCTAGCATCCACAGTTAAGATGTAATATCAAGAAACAAGGGTCATAATAAAACTTTATAACCAGGAATAACATAATTTATTACATCTTACATAGCTCATTTTGGCTATCTCATTACAATGCAGCAGAATATAACAATAGCATGGGGTCCTTCATCTTCAAAGTGCCACAGGCAGACATGTTGGTTGTAGACTTGTAATCCTATTCAACAAACTTCACTAACATCAAACAAACCTGCAATATAATAAGTTACAGCCACAAGGGTCAATACATTTGAATTGTATTGGCAAGTGATATTATGGTATTATAGTGGAGTCTATCCTCTATATGCATTTGGCTAAGTGGAGCTTAGGCTTGCTTTGCTCAAAATAGATTTTCCTTATCCTTTGAAAACACTAAGTTTTTGCTTGGCAAAAATCATTCCCAAGGCATCTCCCAATAGAAATTGGTGATCCTTTAACCCTTGTTCAACCACAAGTTTTTAACTTAGAAATTGGGATGAGGAGATTCTTCATAGCTTCCATGTCTTGATGCTCAAATTATCCTTTGCCAGGGACATGGCTAAGTACTTAGATTTTAGACTCTGCAGAGGTGGTGCACTTTCCCCACAAGACTTGGTTTCACCAAGACAAGATCTTTCAGAAGCCTTCCCTTAGACCAGAATGGACGCGCTCCAACCTATCATTCCCCTACCACCAACTGTCCATTTGGCTAAGTTATTGCAACCTATATGATCCAGGCAGAGCCCATAATGCCAAGTGGCTGCACTTGAAGCTTCTCTTTGCAATGATCACACTCTTCAAATTACTACAATTCAATCAAGCAAGGGCACAATTTCAATCTACCATTCAAGTAAAACATCACATAAAATGATAGAAACAAAACAATGCATGCAAGCATGCCAAACTTTGTTTTATTTAAAAAAGTGGTTTATAATAGGTTGTAAACATTATAAAACACTTGTTGGTCATTTTATAAAGTGGCAAAACTATTTGCAAAAGATTTTACCTTTAAACCATTTTTGAACAAAATCAATATTTTATGTGGCTGAAAATGCCTTTAGCAAAACAACAATTTTATGTGGTTCACCAAATACATTTTTAAATCATAAAACTTGGTTCTTGGGGTCAGAGAGTTTATTCAAAACATTTCCCAAAGATTTTCTCCCAAAAGCATTTTTAATAAATAAACATTACTTTTATTTGACTAGAAATGGTTTAAATCAAAAGTTTATTCTTTTGCTTCACCAAATATATTTTTGAAACCACAAATTGATTCCTATGGTCAGTAGGTTCAAAACAAACCATTTTCCCAAGATTTTATCCGCAAAATCAGTTTAGAACAAATTTTATATCCTAAACATGCATACACAAGTTTCTACAAAAACAGTCAATTTAACATAAGCAACTTACTAAACAAAGTGCATGGTTGGATAGGGCTTGTTTTGCTGAATCCATTGATATAAAATTTGCAAAATTTGGACGTGTGGTTTGAAAGTTATGTATTTTTCAAATTGGAACATCTAATAGACATTTCTGTTTTTTTTCAAACGGACAGGGACACGTGGCGCTTTCCTACTGGTGCATACCGATTCGCGCGGATCAGCAACGTGAACCGCAGGATTTAAGTGGGATTGTGCGGTGCAGATCAAGCGTAACGGTTCAGTTTAATTGATCTATCGTATCCTTACGATCTTCATATAACGGCTATCAACACAACGACCAGGAAATGGCGGTGCTGAGCGACGGTGAGCGGCGGCGGTGCTCGGCTAGCGGCGGAGCCAGCGAAATAGGAAGCAAGGGAACCAGGGGAATGGCTCACCAGAATCGCCTCGATGCATTGATGCTCAACGTGGTCCTCGTCAGTCAAGGGGCGCACGGGTGTCGTCGGAATTCCTCGCCGGAGATGCTCCTGGCGTCGGGTGCGGTCAGACGTCGACGGGGGCGAGGCTACAGCGCACGAGAAGGCAAAATAACCGTAGCGTTAGATGCGTAGAAGATTAGGGAGTACGGGAGCATCACAGAGAAGGGGCGGCGCAGTCAGAGACTACCTGGAGGCATCGTCGGAGAAAAGGCAGACGGCGGCGCTGCTGGTCGTTGTTGTTGCCGACGCTGGGTAGCACGCGCGGTCGAGCTGGAGCTACAGGGAGGTTCGCTAGGAGGTGGGGAGTATGTGAGCTTGGTCTAGGAGGCAAGGGGCGACGCGGAGCTGCCGGAATTTCTCGCGGAGCTCGCCAGAGACAGTGAGGGTGCAGGGGGATTTGGTTACAGCCTGGGGGCATAGAGGTTCTAGCGAGTGAGGTGGTGCACTTTCCCCACAAGACTTGGTTTCACCAAGACAAGATCTTTCAGAAGACTTCCCTTAGACCAGAATGGACGCGCTCCAACCTATCATTCCCCTACCACCAACTGTCCATTTGGCTAAGTTATTGCAACCTATATGATCCAGGCAGAGCCCATAATGCCATGTGGCTGCACTTGAAGCTTCTCAACATTTGACATCTCAAATCTCTTTGTTCCTGGGTGGCCATCCACAAGTGAGATACCAAGTTTTCCCCCAGTATACTGGACTTGGTGATTCCCAAGTTTTCCCCAGCATACTGGACTTGCATAACCACTCAACACAAACCATTCCTTCCATTCCACACAGGTGATTCATTCACTTAGTTGTTTTATTAAACAAAACATAAGTCCTTGACTTAGAAATATTCCATAGTATGAATATATATTCCACCCTTGTTTTCTACTAGCTGAGCTAAGCATGATAGTAGTAGGTATCTTCACTTAGGAAATTCTACTAAGGTTTCATCTACTAGGATTTCCCATGGCATAGTTTATACTTAGCAAAATTCCATGCAAGCCCTACTTAGAAATATCACTAATGCATAGTGAAAATAATGGGACAAAAGTATGAAGCATCACTTGCCTTTTTGGTAGAGAATATAAGTTCACTCCTTGTCTTTGCAATGATCACACTCTTCAAATTACTACAATTCAATCAAGCAAGGGCACAATTTCAATCTACCATTCAAGTAAAACATCACATAAAATGATAGAAACAAATCAATGCATGCAAGCATGCCAAACTTTGTTTTATTTAAAAAAGTCGTTTATAATAGGTTGTAAACATTATAAAACACTTGTTGGTCATTTTATAAAGTGGCAAAACTATTTGAAATTTTTTTTACCTTTAAACCATTTTTGAACAAAATCAATATTTTATGTGGCTGAAAATGCCTTTAGCAAAACAACAATTTTATGTGGTTCACCAAATACATTTTTAAATCATAAAACTTGTTCCTTGAGGTCAGAGAGTTTATTCAAAAACATTTCCCAAAGATTTTCTCCCGAAAGCATTTTTAATAAATAAACATTACTTTTATTTGACTAGAAATGGTTTAAATCAAAAGTTTCTTCTTTTGCTTCACCAAATATATTTTTGAAACCACAAATTGATTCCTACGGTCAGTAGGTTCAAAACAAACCATTTTCCCAAGATTTTATCCCCAAAATCAGTTTAGAACAAATTTTATATCCTAAACATGCATACACAAGTTTCTGCAAAAAACAGTCAATTTAACAGAAGCAACTTACTAAACAAAGTGCATGGTTGGATAGGGCTTGTTTTGCTGAATCCATTGATATAAAATTTGCAAAATTTGGACGTGTGGTTTGAAAGTTATGGATTTTTCAAATTGGAACATCTAATAGACATTTCTGTTTTTATTTCAAACGGACAGGGACACGTGGCGCTTTCCTACTAGTTCATACCGATTCGCGCGGATCAGCAACGTAAACCGCAGGATTTAAGTGGGATCATGCGGTGCAGATCAAGCATAACGGTTCAGTTTAAGTGATCTATCGTATCCCTACGATCTTCATCTAACGGCTATCAACACAACGACCAGGAAATGGCGGTGCTGAGCGACGGTGAGCGGCGGCGGTGATCGGCTAGCGGCGGAGCCGGCGAAATAGGAAGCAAGGGAACCAGGGGAATGGCTCACCAGAATCGCCTCGATGCATTGATGCTCAACGTGGTCCTCGTCAGTCAAGGGGCGCACGGGTGTCGTCGGAATTCCTCGCCGGAGATGCTCCTGGCGTCGGGTGCGGTCAGACGTCGACGGGGGCGAGGCTACATTGCACGAGAAGGAAAAATAACCGTAGCGTTAGATGCGTAGAAGATTAGGGAGTGCGGGAGCATCACAGAGAAGGGGCGGCATGGTCAGAGACTACCTGGAGGCGTCGTCGGAGAAAAGGCAGACGGCCGCGCTGCTGGTCGTTGTTGTTGCCGACGCTGGGGGGCACGCGCGGTCGATCTGGAGCTACGGGGTGGTTCGCCAGGAGATGGGGAGTATGTGAGTTTGGTCGAGGAGGCAAGGGGCGATGCGGATCTGCCGGAATTTCTCGCGGAGCTCGCCGGAGACAGTGAGGGTGCAGGGGGGATTTGGTTACAGCCTGGGGGCATAGAGGTTCTAGCGAGTGAGGGGAATGAGAGAGGAGGCGCAGGCGAATTAGTATGCATGATCGCGGGGCTGTTAAATGGCGTCGTTACTGCATATTCACACCGGCATTCATCATCGGAGAAACGGCCAGAGGAGCGTGGTCAGCGGGGTGGGTGAAGACGATGACGACGTGGCGATGGGGTCCGTTGTCTGCGTGAGGGAGAGAGGGGGAGTGGGTCCATCGGTCAGTTGCTGAGCGGGTGCAGGCGATGGTGCGAATCATTTTTCTCGCGGGGTCGGTAGATGGGCTAACTTGGCCTTGTTGGGCTAGCTGGACTGGCTGGGTTCGTTTCCATATTTTTTTGTTCCTGTTTCTTTTTCTTTTTCCATTTCTCTTATTCTGTTGTGATTTTGATTAAACAATTCAAACATCAATTTGAATTCAAACCTCGACCACAATTTGTGTAGGTTTAAATATTGATTCGTGATATAATCTGAAGTTAATTTTTGAATAATTCTTTTATTCTTTTTGGGGTCTTTTAATTATTTAATTAGGCCCTTGTTTTAAATCAATTAAGATTTAATAATATTTTCAAACTCCATTTGAATTTCTAAAACCTTCCAAATCTTTTCAGTAGGTTTTTATTTGATTACTTGGGTGTCAAATAATTCATCTTGAATTATTTGGAAAAGTTTTTAATATGATTAATAAATCATTTGAATTGGGTATTTGTTTTAATTCCAATGGAATTTAAATATAGTTCTAATTCCCTAAATTTTATTTGGAAGATTTATTTTATTTAAGTTAATTAAACAACTTTTATTCCACTTGGGTAAATTCCAAAATGCTATTTTCTCATGAATTATATAATTATTCTAATTAGAGATTTGTCTTTATTAAAATAGGGATAGAATGGTTAATGCTATTTTATTTTATTTTGGAAAATTCTTTATCCATTTATCTTATTTGGGTTTGGATTATATTCATTCCATTTGCTTAAGGAGTTGGCCAAGATTTGATTTGGTCTTTAAATATTCTTTATTTCATATTTCTTTCTTCATCTTATAAAATCCATATCTTTTTATTTAGAGATCCAAACTTGGTGATTCCAATTTGTGAAATCTTATTTGATATTTAATTATCACTTTAAATCTTTTTAGGATTAATTGCTCACCATTTGGTTTGGATTTATAGATAGGTTCTTTATTAGCTTTGGAAATTTAATTTCCTTATCTTATTATATTCATAAGATTTTATCTATGGCTCCAAATTAAGTGAAACCAATTTCTATGGCTTTATAATATTTCTATTTGTCTTTCTTGACCATTTGTAAATGTTTGTTGACAAATTTTTATATGGATAAAATCCATAGACTTGGAGATAACATGGAAATGATTTTATTCCATTATGGTTTAGGGTTTGGATTTATGAGGAATGCATTTCTCTTGATTTGGATTTTGTTGAAATCAAACTTTAATTAAAGTTTGTTCAAGATGGGATTTTAAGTTTCCATTTAGAAACAAAAAGTTTCTTTTCACCCTGATTTTCAACAATAATTTATTTTGTTTATTTATTTTTCACATTACAAGATTTGGAAAATATTGGGATGTGACAGGCTACCACACTTAAAATAAATCTCGTGCTAGGTGTTGTTTTGACTTTATGCTTTGTGATTATTGCTGTAGCATGTCTTGTTCCAAACAATTGAGATTGCTTAGTGTGCCTTGAAGAAATTATGTGTTGTTTTAGCATGCAAAAGCATAGTATTGTGGGTTTCTCCTTTGATGCTTTGCTTGGGTTGACTTGGCACATTCTCACACCATGTTATGACTATGACAAGTCACCATAGCCTCTATGATCATTTAGTCCTTGACTTGTAGTACCACTCTATGCTTTGATTAGTAATGCTTTGTTGCTCTGCATGATTATGGCTATTATGCTCTCTTAGTTGGTTGCTCCTAGTCTTTTGCTAGCCTCCAATTGTATGAGTAAGTTCTACTAATGCTTACAACTCCGAAGAAACCAAGTTATTCCAAATTGTCCACTATAAACTCCTATGCATGGTGTGTTACACCATTCCAAGTATATTCTTGTTTTCATCTATCTTCCAATTAAAAACTATTTTGTTATGTGAAAACTTAGTGATTAAAGCCCTCACAAACTTGATGGCACACTTTATATTCTTTGCCCCTAATAAACTTAAACCATTTTGTCATCTATGTTGTATATGCTTGCACTTATACGTTGGAATTAGCAGAACCGTCCTGTCATGGGGAACGTTTTCAACATTGCACTTGTAGTTTGTACTTAGTTGATATCATGCTATTTTATATATGGATGTCACCGGTGTGAAATAAAGAGGGAACTTGTAAGTCCATGGAGTTTGCATTTTGTGTTAGAGAAACGCCTGGGCCGCTAGCCTAAGCCATGCCTAGTCATGGTGGAAACTTGCAGCATCACCATAGTGAGCTATCTATGAAGCATCCTCAATAAAAAGCTATGCACATGGTAAATAAAAAGATCGCTGAGATGCTCATTGTCTGCTTGCCTTGTCATTTTGGTTATGGGATAGCTCTTGTACCGTGTGCAAGGGGTACCCCATTGGCGGTTCTCTATGATATGCAAATACTTACAATGACAAGAACTTACAGGTGACTGAAGTTGAGTAGCATGAGGTGTGGCCCTCGTATTCAAGGGACTTGAGATTTCCAACTTATACTTTATCAAGCATATACTCCATCTTTGTTCACTTTAACCTTAATTACTTCAAGATGCTTATGATAGGGGCAACGAGGGCTGAAAGCTAACAAGTACCATAATTTTTGGAAGCTCTTTTTGAAACTTGAAATCCCTGTTTCCCTTTGTGAAGGGCCTTTCTTCCACCATTATTTGAGTCTCCACCTTCTACCTTTAGGCACCATTAAGAGATCATAGTTGTCATTCTGTGTGCAGTGTCCCAAAGCTTATTGATTGATGCATATTGTGATATTACTTGTCCTTGTGCTATTTGTTTCTAGTCACCCTTGTGAACTTTGAAGGTGTCCTATGCATCTATTTGCTACTCTATGAGGGACAAGCTGAATGCCACTATAATATGTTTTCTGTATGTGAAACAAACAAACATTTTTCAATGCATGTTATTCATGATCTTTGTTTGTAGATTGTCATGTTGCAACAATAGTTGCTTTGTCTTACTATTAGAACTCCATATTTCATGTTCATGTTTAGAGTTCTTTGATCCCAGCTTTCAATGCTTGCAAATGGTTAGATCTTCATTTTGAAGGTGCATGTCACCTCAAAAATTATTCTTTTTATCACTTACCTACTCGAGGACGAGCAGGAGTTAATCTTGGGGATGCTTCATATGTCGGAAACGTATCTATAATTTTTGATGCTCCATGCTTGTTTAGTATCTAATTTTCTTTGCTTTGTCTACACTTTGAGGTGTTTTTATATCTTTTCTGGAACTAACCTATTAACAAGTTGCCACAGTGCCAGTTGCCTGTTTTCTTTTTTTTTGGGTTCTAGAAAGGCAGGAAATCAATATTCTCGGAATTGGACGGGACAAAAGCCAAAGTCAATAACTTTCCGTGGGGGACAAGAATCCATAAGACTAGACGGAGACGCGAGCCAGGGCGGCCAAAACCCCTAGGCGCGGCCAGTGGTGGGCCCGCGCCTGGGCAGGGTGTGCCCCCTGGTCGCCTACCGGCCTCGCCTCTTCGCCTATAAGAAGCCCCCGATGCAGAAACCCTAAGTACACCCGATCAATATTCCACGAAACCTTCTGTAGCCGCCACCACCGTTGTCCCTAGATCAGGGGATCTGAAGTTCTTCCCGCCACCCTGCCGAAGGGGAAATCATCCCGGAGGCCTTCTCTCCGGTATGATGCGTGAGTAGTTCCACCTTGGACTATGGGTCCATGTAGTAGCTAGATGGTTGTATCTCCTCCTTGTGCTTTCATGTATAGATCTTATGAGCTTCGTTCATGATCAAGATCTAATCTATTTGTAATCATGCATGTTGTGTTTGCGGGGATCCGATGGATATTGAAATTATTATGTTGGTTTGATTAATGGTTTTGTCTTTATGATTCTATCATGTCTGTGTTGTTTGTGATCTTGCATGCTCTCCTTTGCTAGTAGCTATCTTGGCCAAGTAGATGCTCGTGACTCCAAGAGGGGGTATTTATGCTCGATAGTGGGTTCATGCCTCTAGTTTCCAAGGGAAGTGATAGAAATCTCTTCGGTTGTAGATGTGCTGTTGCTACTAGGGAGAAAACAACGGTCTCTTGTTCATGGAACATGTGGACGGTTTACCTTACACACTTTGCTTAAAGAAGTTGTCTGTTGCTTGCAACTTAATACTGGAGGGGGTTCAGATGATAACCTGAAGGTGAACTTCTAGTCATATATGCAGTTGGATGGCGGTCTATGTATCTTGTTGTATTGCCCAATCGAATCTCATAGGATCTTTCTGACTAGTATTGCATTGTAATGCCTTGCTCAGTGAGGTGACCCAGCATACCACTGCATGATGTAGTATACTGTAGTCATTGACATAACACCAATGAAACACCGTTCAGTAGTATTACATCCCTCAGAATGGCACAACAGAAACACAACGGGTCCAATACATGGCTAAAGGTTACAACTCACTCTTTACACAAGATCCAGAGAACACTCTAGGTTAAAGAGAGAGAAATAACTTCTTATAGAGAAGAATCAAAGATAAACAACGCAAGAACTATTATACTATTAAGACTAGTATTCTAACTAAGGGATTGGCATTGCTGCTATTGCAATACACTACAGAATTAGGTTCCTTGGCTAGAGATTATATTTCTATCTAATCAATAATTCCGTCTTCACTTGAGTTGATGTATATGTTGACTTCCTTGACTTCAGTGAAGAGCTTTAGCTTTGGATGATGAGTCCTAGAGCATAACTTGATGTAGACGTTGTATATTCCGTCTTTAGAATCTAGCAATTTCACTAGAAAAGGAGTGTTTGATGCACTATAACTACAACCACAGACCATAGGTCATAGGAAATACAAGTTTTCGTAAAACATTTCTTCAAAGGTTGCTTTTATTCTGAAAAATTATGTTCGTCAGCCTTCACGGGTTTACTAGAACTTTCATGGAGTTCCTTTCCCACCGCGTTCGCAGCTCCTTCCCAGAACAGGGCATAACAAGTTACAGTTCTTACACTCTGCAGAGGTGCGTTACTTTACCCTTGAGAGATCAACTCTTTGTTGCACAACCGGGCAGCTTATTCCCGTCCACAATTCCATGATGTGGGGCCAGAAGATGATCCAAGCTAATCACTGCCCCCTTGGCGACCTCGCATGCCTCCTTGGTGTACACCATGCCCACATATTGGATTACGGCAATGGTTTGTACAAACCGTTAGATGTCAGAACTATCATGGAACATTGAGGGTTCCCACCCATATGCTGCATATCCTCTACGAATTACCAATTAATATGCACGCTACGAGGATAACAACCACAACCTGCACATCCGGCTTCATGCGAGAGGAATAAGATACAGCTGACTTGTCCATCCCATTCCAAATCTCATGGTCAACGCTTAATATACGGCGCAAGAATCACTGGCGACATTGGTTGTTAAGTCCTAGGTGATATAGTTCTGAACAGTGGTATTCCAACTGTCAGATTTAATAGATTAGCTGATCACCCTGGATCAGTAACCAATAGTTCACATTATTATCGAAAATAGTGTTTTCAGACCTTTTTCAAATGCAGGTGATGACAACACTGGATTTGTAAAATACTTTACAGAAAATAAACAAAGGACATGAGCAAGTGTGAACTTGCCTTTTGTGATTGTAAGATTATGCACTCACAGTCTTTGAGTCAGTATAAGATCCAAAATCTAAAATCATCATCATTGGTCCGGTAAGGACTAATGTTTAAAGAAGAAATATGCTCTTATTGCATAAGTAATGTGATGCACGTTATAAACACGAATCCCGGGGATAACGTTGTTCTAGGGTTTGGATACTAGAAATGATGTCTTTGAAATGTGTTTGTACTTTTATATGAGTTTAATACTTGTGCTTCTTATTAGGGTTTGTGAGTGTGTGTGAACAACATATATTTATGCAGCAATAAAATATATACCTATGAAGTGCTATTCAAGATTGTTTACACTTTAATTGTTTATCTTCAAACTTTACTTTACAAGTAAAGTCACTTATACAGAGCTTAAGTGTTATCGATCCTAAGTATACAAGTGAAGTATGAAGTAATGTGATCTTGATTATTTGCCATATATTGTCTGAAGTGGCAAAACGAATAACTTTTGAAGAAAATATTCCTTTTCTAAGGTTTAAACAATCTTTGTGGTTAGTTAGTGGTAGTCGATGTTATTTGTGTTTACTTGAATAGTTTGGTCTTGAGATGCTTTATAACTAAACCTTTTTAGACCAAAGTTAACTATAAAATATATAACAATGTTTATAGTGTTATATTTGGATTCTTGTAGACTAAAGATAACTTTAAAACAAAGATAGTTTGAAAGTATAATGCTTATAACATTTGTACCTGGTGTACTTGGTAATGTTGCCTTAAGGTTACTTAAGAATGGTTATTCTTCTATTTAAGTAGTGGTCTCTAATTTTGTAGTGGAACAAGATTTCTTGTTTCCTTATAAAGGTATGATTATGGTTTGTGGATAAATAAATAGTACTAGTGACTACTCATGAATTATCATTGGATTTAATCCATTATAAGGTTGTATTTTATTGATATATCATTCTTGAAG
Organism: Avena atlantica; assembly: GCA_910589765.1. NCBI lineage: Eukaryota > Viridiplantae > Streptophyta > Magnoliopsida > Poales > Poaceae > Avena > Avena atlantica. The sequence goes on along the minus strand of OU342734.1, from coordinate 308,405,194 downwards.
ATTTTATAATTATTAAAGATCCTTTTAAAATATAATTTATTCATATAATAGAAGGATAATTCAATATAACAATATTTCTAATGTTTGAATCATTACGACTTATTATTGATATTCAAGACTAATACTTCTTTATTAGACTTGATTGACTAATTTTAGAAATATTAACAATTTTTTATTTATCCTTATATGAATTTTAAACTAAGGAAATAGGTATAAATTCAAGTTATTAAAGTATTTGAATTTTTATTTAACTCAACAGTGGAATATTATATTTTTAACATGTAGATGTTATTTTTTTGATCATTTTGGTATATTACATTTATTTTTATGACTTATAATAAGATATGATTTTTATAAGATTTAATAATTTAAAAATAATTAATAAATAATAAATATTTAAGTAAGTGAAATAATAATGCATGATTATAGTTTTAAATTATAGTTCTTATTTTTCTAAGATTTTTGGTATTTTATTCATATTTTTAACATTTACCATTATTAAAATATGAATTATCAAGGTTTTATAAAACCTTTATTAAATATTATTTATTTAAATAATCATCATAATAATGTTTAATAATAGTTTTAAGTTATAGATTTTATTTTTCTAAACATTTTCATATATTATACACATTTTTTTAAATTATAAATCAAAAGTTATTAATTAAACAAGATTTAATCATTTATTGGATTTCTGGAATATTAATAATTGAGTTTATAACCTTTTATTTATTTCTTAAACATGAATTGACTTTTTACACCGCACCTACACCTAGCCCTAGTCACTGACCAGTGGGCCAGTGGCCACCTCAGCTCTCAGGTTTAGAAAATGTATTTGTTACCGATCCTGTCTCTACTCCCAAACAATGACATATGGGCCCAAGGCCACGTCATATGCCACGTGAGACAAAGACCAGGTCAAACCGCACTAGGGTGGTATGATGACACCAGCATGATGTCATGCTGACATCAGCCTGGCATCCACCACTAGAGGATGGTCGCCGGTGGCGAACCCCTGTGTTCTGGTGCACAAGGTCGATGCTATTGGACAGAGGGAACCAAGGCGAACCTATTGGTGGTAACGCCGCTACCTAGTGGTCACCAGAAATACACCGGTGACAAGCTTCTGCGGCAGGCAATGGAGGAGCTCAACGAAACAAGGTCTACGGTGAGATTCAGCAAGCGAAATTAGGGTCCAGAGATGCGTAAGCTTACCCTGATGATGATAGAGAGGTCGAGGAGACTTAGGAAGGCATGACGACGGTGAATCGACGATAATGGACACGACAGCCGATGAAAGGAATGCTCCAATTCACATGATTCCCAGCGTGCGGGCTTCTGTGCTTGGTCCTAGGTGAGTCAGACCACGACGGCGCGTCCAACGGTGGCTACCACGAGGCGAGGGGTGGTCGGACCAGACTGGAACGACGAACTCCAACAAACTAGGGTTTCAGGTGAGGAAGGAAGGTGGGTCTGGAGGGCGAGATTGAAGATGAGATTGGTATGAGAGGATAGAGGAGGACACGACGATCTTATCTACTCCTCCCAGGGACAGCGACACGCATCGTAGCGCGGCGGTCGATCGACGGCGGAGCTCCGGCCAACGAGCTGCTTCCAGTAGGCGAGGTAGACGATGAAGTCGATTTTGCAGAAAACCCCCTGGCATTTCTTTCCTCTCAACCCGCAGTCCTTCTTTGGTCCCACCTGTCAGCCAGAGACGAGAGTGAGCTGGGCTAGTTATTGGGCCTTTGTGGGCTGCACAGGGGCGACATGTAAGCAGAGAGGAGTTGGGCCACAGCCAGGATTTGTTTTTTATTTGTTTTCCTTTTCTATTTTCTATTTTACTTTCAGATTTGAATTTTTCTTATTTGATTTGAATTCTCCTTATAGAATTAATTTGCCGAGTGATTGCAGCATCAATAAAGTATATTAAGGTTATTTATGAGTTTGTCATATAATGGTATTATTTCTTTATTTGTTTTATATCAAAACCCTTTTTATATTATGTAGAAGCCCCTTATTATTAATTTTTCTTTCTACATTAAACCATGGCTTTATTATATGATATTTTCTTATTTTTTTATAAAACTTAACTCTAGTTGGCTCATAGTTTGAATAGAAATTTTTATATGTATAATGATCCTATATCATTATTTGATGCATGAAATACAAAAGAAATTAATATGGTTATTACTACTTCCATTGACTTGGAAAATGGCAATGTATATATTCTATTATGATAAACAAAGAAGTTTAGGGTTCTTAATTTACTTATTTTTCTTTGTTGATGTGAGAAAAGATTTAATAACTAAGCATATTGTCTTCTGTTTGTGGTATTTGATGATATCACCTTTTATAATATAAAGTTATATCTAGAATGTTTTATAGAAAGGAATTGACAAACATACTCCTAAGCACATATAATTATGTTAATTGGAATAAACAGAGATGTGCTTATGTGATTTGCTATAGGAAAATATTCCTATAAAGTGATATAGACATAAGATGATGGATTAATAGCATGAAATGGATATTATGTTTTGTTTGAGATTTAGAATTGGCTGTTTACCAAGAATGTCTATTTTCCATAATTCACAATCCTGGACCTTTAAATAAGGAATTCCTTTCCTAGATATACTATTTCTTCCTATCTATCATCATGGTTAACATGATGAGATTTACTTCACAAAAATATTCTTATTCACCTATTATTCTTCTAAACTCATTGATAAATCCAATGAGCTTGACACTAAAGCTTTTTTATAGATTTCTCATATCCATACTTGGTTATACCCACTACTCTACTGTTGATAATCTTCCATACAACAAGTAGTTCTTTCAATTCTACTCATAATCTTCCTTAATCATTTATCACTAATATTTCTTCATTAGATGTATACATCCAACTATCTTACTCCAAAGCTTACTATTCTTTAGGATGAATAACACTACTTCCATAACTCTATGCTATACTAGCTTTAATTGAATCATATTGTCTTATATTTACTCTAGTAACTCATACTCCAACCTTACATATATTATTGTGACCTATAATAACTACTCTAGGAAAACTTACCTATACTAGGGTTTCAATCATGTTCTACCCATCAATATCACTTATACTTGATATAAGTATCCAATCTTGGTGATAAAGTATGATCATTATAATCCTTTAATCATTTAATAGCTTAGGTTTCCAATTGACTAATCAAGACTTTATCAATACAACCTTACTATTGTATTGAAATTATCTTCTTAGTATCTCATATTGGATTAAGGGTTATTCATGGACTATGCCCTCTTTAAAAGATTTAAGTAGATGCTATGATAAGATCAAGAAGTAGTATATCAAGTATTGATAGTTAAAGAATTTGTGAATCAATGGTTGATTACTCAATCATTGATGAACAACAGATATTAAGTTAGGTTCCATAAAGATTGATATGGAAAGAAAGATATATGGTGAATGATCTTGTCTTAGTCTCTTTCCAACTCAAACTCATTAAAGAGTTAAAGTTAGGTATTACTATGATACTCATAGTAAGAATATATAAGAATAAGATAGGTCAGGATTAGTCATTACATTTATATTACTTTAGTTGTAATCTTAACCTGGCATTTATGAGTTGTTGTGCTGAATTTGATGATAGGATCCCTTAAGGATCAGATATTAATCATTTAAGCAATGTATTATGAGTAACATGTTATTATATCTGATCTACCCTTAGATCAAATCATGATTACCCAAATAGGGTTTTAGCAAAGGTCATAATGAAACTTATCACAGTCATCTTGATGATCTGCTTCAATTCCATCAAGTTGAGAGAAGCTCCAATCACTTTGACAAGTTTTGTTTAAAAGCGCGAAAATTATTCGGATTTTCTATGCATGAATGCAATGCACACATCTGGGTTCAGCTTATTTATAAGCTCTAATGCTGGGATGTTACACTCAGTTCCTGTCAATTGCCCTTCTGTAATTTGTTTACCCTTCATGCCATGTTGTTTATCTAAGGAGAGCACCTCTAGTGAACTATGGATCCCGGTCCAATCTTTACCATTGATACATCTTCCACTGTTACTTGTTTACTTGCTGCAAACCACCATTACCTTCAACACCGTATGTTTAATCCTTTGTTACAGCAAACCGGTGAGCTTGACAACCTCTCTGTATAGTTAGGGCAAAGTCTTGATTTTGTGTTGTGCAGGTCTCCGCGTTGCTTGCAACACCTGTGTGATGTTTCCTTCCTCTTACTGGTTCGATAACCTTGGTTTCGTACTGAGGTAAAACTGCTGCTGTGCTTCTTCACACCTTCCTCTTGGGGTTCCCAACGAAGTGCTAACCAGCACCATCAAGTATGAGCAACGAGATTGTTCGGGATGATTCCCCTAATGAAAACTCTCCCATATCTAAGAAATATCTTGCCAATTCTATGAATACGGTTAGGGAAGAGATGAGAGCCATGCTTGAGTCTTATTTTGGAAAAAAGGGAGGTTATGGTTGCCGATGTTCTTAATGGTTCATCAAGTGGTATCAAAGCGGCGTATGAGTCCCGCAAGGACGCTCCCGCCGATGAAGGTGCCAATAAGGAAAACATATAAACCCCATGGAAGTGTGCCTCCACCACCTAGCTACAATAATGCTCCCCTTCCTACACCTTATATCAACCATAGTGGTCCTCCTCCTAAGCTTGATGAATCTAATTTCGCCAATTGGCAATATTTTATGTGGCAATATTTGGAAGGTATTGGATTATAGATTCAACCCGCGTGATCCTTACAACATGATGCCCATAAAAGAAATCAACTATCAACTCAATGCCACCGCCTTGGCCATTCTCCAAGATGTCTTGACCCATGAGCAAATGACTCACATTTCCTCTTATGATACCGCCAAGGAGGCTTGGAATTATCTTGAGCGAGTCTATCTTGGCAACAAGAGCATCCAAAGATCCAAGTTGGAAGAAATGCACTATGAAGCCAATGCCTTTGTTGGAAAGGAAGATGAGACTCTCGAAGATCTCTATCGAAGGGTCACCGCTCTCTCCATTAGGATGATTGACCATGGGATCAAGGATGTTAATGACAAGTGGATCAAGTGAAAATCCATGCAAGCTATCTTGCCATTTGCAAGAGACTTCACCAACAATATTCACTCAAGAGAGGACTTCTATGCCATGTCTTAAAATGAATTTATTAGTGAGTTTGTGTGTCTTGGAATCATCAATAAGATGGCCGATGATGCTCTTGCTCGTGCTCGGAGGATGGATTCTCCCACCCTTGCCTTGAAGGCCAAGGCCCAAGTCTATGAGAAAGAAGATGATGGTTTGGAGGTGATAGGAGGTGATGCCGAAGACGTAAAGTGTGAATTGCATGAACATCTAGCTCTAGCATCAAGGACTTTTTGGAGGAATCAAGGAAAGGGCAATGCTTCAAGATCTGTCCCAAGAAACTCAAGGCCCAAGTTAAGATCATGTTACAACTGTCATGAAACTAGCCACTTTGTTGTCGAGTGCCCATATGATAAGAGGGAAGACCATGGAGGTAGACTTGTGTTGAAATCCAATTACAAGCCTACTACAAACAAGAACTTCATCAAGAAAGTCCCCAACAAGAACTTTCCAAACAAGAAGGAACCACAAAAATATGTGTTGATGGGTCGTGAAGAATATGAAGAAACTCAAGAGGACTAGTGTTTCTTCTTGTTCTACTAACCCTTGTTGTGAGCACGGAGATCTTATTGAGGAGGACATTAGGTTGAAGGTCACAAGTGATAAAGGTCTAGTCTCATGCATACAAGGTGAGAAAAGTATAAATGCCCTTTTGAGCAATCAAAGGGACAATGTGACCAAGGAAGGACTTGGATTTGCACCCAAGACCAACAAGAAGAACAAGAGCAAGAACAAAAAGAAGAGTGTGCCAACTCCCTCTTCCAAAATTATTACCTTGTGAAGGAAGGGAATAATGAAAAAGTGAAGGAATTATGTGTCATCAAGGATCGTGGTGAACCATCCCACAATGACTTTGCAGGAAAATATAATCCTTCCTATGTCCTTATGAAATCATATGATGGTCATGTCTATGCTAAATATGTGGGAACCTCTTATGGTGACGATTACCATTGGGCCATTTGGGTTCCTAAGATACTTGTGACTAACAAAAGAGGACCCATCCAACAATGGGTACCTAAGACCAAGCATTGATTTATTTTGTAGGACTATGCTTCCGGTGGAAGAAAATGGGTGGTTAATAGTGGTGCCACTAGTCATATGATTGGAAGCAAACTATGCTCGATGAGATAAAGCCAAATTCTTCCAACATGTGTGTCAATTATGGAGATGGATCCACTTCTAAGGTATTGGGTTTGGTTAAGGTAGTGGTCACACCGGATATTTCCATTGTGGACATTATGCTTGTCAAAACCCTTTCATACAATTTACTTTTCATTTATCAACTTACACTCATGGGTTTTGGTGCCTACTTTAATCCCAAGGTTGTGATTATCATGTGGAGAAAGTCTCTCTCTCTATAGCCTTTGTTGGACATGTCGAGAATGGTTTGTATGTGGTAGATTTCGACAAGATACCCACACCTACTACGGCTTGCCTAATGTCTAAAGATGATGTGGGATGGCTTTGACATCGCTGCCTTGCCCACGTCAACATAAGGGCTTTGCAAAGTCTCCACATGGGAGGTCACATCCTTGGACTAAAAGATAATGTTCCTTTTGTCAAAGATCGTGTGTGTAGGGCTTGTATTGAAAGGAAGATACATGAGTCAGCACATCCCCCCAGAACTACCATCTACTCCAATGAGATCTTGGAGGTCCTCCATATGGACCTCTTTGGTCCTCCATCCTTTGATAGTATTGGGGGGAAGAAGTATTGTTTGGTTATTGTGGATGACTACTCAAGATACACTTGGGTATATTTCTTCAAGAAGAAGAGTGAAACTCAATAAACCATCATCGACTTTGCCAATGAAGTTCAATGTCAACATAACAAGAAAATCTTGACCATTAGAAGTTACAATGGTACCGAGTTCAAGAACTACACATTGGATGAGTTCCTTAGTGATAAGATAATCAAGTATCAATATTCTGCTACTTATACACCTCAAGAAAATGGTATGGAGGAAAGAAAGAACTGTACTCTCTTGGATATGGCAAGAACCATGATTGCGGAGTTCAAGTATTCAATTAACTTTTGGGCCAAAGATATCTCAACCGCTTGTCATATTTCCAACCCTGTGTATCTCCGCAAGTATTTGGACATGACCCCCTATGAGATCCTCACCTGCAAGAAACCAAATATCCAATACCTTCGGGTATTTGGGTGTAGGCGCTTTATTCTCAAGAAAGGTAACCGGTTATATAAATTCGAGTCTCATTCTATTGAAGGTATCTTTGTTGGCTATGCTTCGGATTCTCACGCTTATAGAGTGTATAAAAATTCCACCGGTCAAGTTATAGTCTCTTGTAACGAGAGATTCGATGAGCATAATGGCTCCCAAGTGGGGCAACTTGATATTGGTGATGTAGGTGATGAAATTCCTCCTCAAGCCATAAGACGAATGGGTGTGGGATTTTTCCGCCCTGTTGAGGAACCCGTTGTGGTGGAAGGAGAAGGACAATGCTCTACTCATGTGGAGCCCTCACCTCATCAAGATCTTCATCAATCCCATAGACCTCAAGATGCCCCGGTTGAAAAGATAGCTCATGATTAAGGTCAAGTGCAAGCAAGTGGTGGGTGTGTATCACCCCACATGGACCAAGGTCAAGCCCATGAAGTTGGACACGGTCAAAATGTCGAGCAAGATCAAGGAGAGGAGCAAGCTCACTTGCATGGTCAATACGAGGACGAGAATAGTGGTGATGACCAAGAGGTTTCTCAAGAATCCATTGAAGAAGCCGACGCTCGTCGTGAAGCAAGAAGGATTGACAATCTTGTTCGTGAAGGGATTACCCTTTATAATGTTGTTGGTGATCTTGAAAGGGGCATTTCTACTCATAACCAAGTGGCTAACTTTGTTGGCCACAATAGTTTCATTTCTTGTGTAGAGCCCCAAAAGGTGTTTGAGGCGCTTGAAGACCCGGATTGGGTTGAAGACATGCATGAAGAACTTAGAAACTTGAAGTGCAACAAGGTGTGGTCATTGGTGGAGAGACCCAAGGAGTACATAATGTCATTGGAACCAAGTGGATCTTCAAGAACAAGAAAGATGCAAGTGGAATGGTCATTCGCAACAAGGAAAAATTGGTGGCTCAAGGCTTCTCCCAAGTCGAGGGTATCGACTACATTGAAACTTTTGCCCATGTTGCTTCTCTTGAGTCTATTCGTATCTTGCTTGCATATGCATCTCATCATAACTTCAAGTTACAACAAATGGATGTTAAAAGTGCATTTCTTAATGGTCCCTTAAATGAGTTGGTATATGTCAAGCAACCTCCGGGTTTTGAGGATCCCAAGTTTCCAAACCATGTTTACAAACTTGATAAGGCACTATATGGGCTTAAACAAGCCCCTCGTGCCTGGTACGAGCACCTTAGAAAGTTGTTGGTAGATCGTGGTTTCGAAGTTGGGCTCATTGACCCCACTCTTTTTACTAAGAGAGTTCGAGGAAACTTGTTCATATGCCAAAAATATGTTGATGACATTATCTTTGGTTCACCTAACAAAGCTTTCAATGACGTATTTTCTAAGCTAATGACCGATGAGTTTGAAATGTCTATGATGGGCGAATTACAATTCTTTCTTGGATTTGAAGTGAAGCAATTATATGGAGGTATCTTCATTAATAAAGCCAAATATATTCAAGATATGCTCAAAAGGTTTTAGTTTTTGGATTTAAATGGAGCCAAGACTCCCATGCCTCTCAAGTGTGATCTTACTCTTGATACTAAGGGTTAATATGTGGATCAAAAGGTATATCCTTATATTATTGGTTCTTTGCTTTATATTTGTGCATCTAGACCGAATATCATGTTGAGTGTGGGTATTTGTGAATGGTTTCAAGCCGCCCCAAAGGAAATCCACCTTGTGGCGGTCAAGCGAATCTTTCGATATTTAGTTGATACCCCAAACTTTGGTTTATTGTATCCCAAGGGCACAAGCTTTCTTCATGGTTTCACGGATTCGGATAGGGCGGGAGACAAAGTTGGAAGGAAATCAACCTATAGGGCTTGCCAATTCCTTGGTAGGTCCTTGGTGTGTTGGTCATCTAAGAAACAAAACTGTGTCTCCTTGTCTTCCGCCGAGGCCGAGTATATGGAACCCGCTAGTTGTTGTGCACAATTGTTGTGGATGAGGCAAACTCTAAAGGATTACGGTGTCACTTGTGACAAAGTGCCTCTTCATTGTGATAATGAAAGTGCTATCAAGATCACCTACAACCCGGTGCAATACACAAGAACGAAGCATATTGATATTCTTCATCATTTCATCCGCTAACATGTGAACAATGGTGATATTGATCTCTCATATGTGAGCACCGAGAATAATCTTGCGGATTTATTCACCAAGCCCCTTGATGAGAATATATTCTGAGAGTTAAGGCATGAGCTAAATATAATAGATTCAAGCAATGTGGCTTGAGACCATGCACCCATACCCATGCTTTCATATGTTATTCTATCTAGGTGCAAATAGGGGGAATGCGGTCCTAATTGATTGGGATATCCATCCCCCTATTATGCCCAAAGTGACAAAAAATCATTCCTCTTGATATCATTTTGTGATATGTGAGCTTCAATGATGAGTTTTAGTAATGGACCCAAGATATATCTTCACGGTGCCAAGCCAAGTATACTCTTACATAGTGGCCTCGGCCACCGACCAACACATTGGTATGTGTCTAGATGTTATTTGCATCCTTTGTGATTCATTTATTTTGCTATTCTGGTTGATTGTCTCTTCCTTGGCTCTTCAGCTGGTTACTTTGAGTCTTTTCCATGTTTTTTGTCTGTCCTGAGCTGTTTCTGGCATTTTCTAGCGTTGGAGGCCGGAGACTCCGGAATCTGACCCCGGAGACTCTGGCCTAAACGGTTTATCACCCCTTTGAGTAGAGAGCCGGGGTGGGGGTAACTCCCAGTTACTCCTCTACACCCCTGACTCCCTCCTCCCCACCCAAACCTGTCCCCTCCTTAGCCCATCGCGACCGGGGCCTCTCTCCCCGCCGGCAAGCTCCCTCCCCTTGCTTTTGGGCCCCTTCCCCTCCGACAGGACCCTCCTTCCATGGATCCAGGTGATCTCTCTCTATCTAAATCCCTGTCTAGGTTTTCCCTAGTTGTGTTTTGAGGATTGGGTCCCTTATTTTCCATGGATCTCCTATTTTGCGGCCATTCATTTCATCTTGGAACGTTTGAGAACTCGATCTACTGCTAGGAGAGTCCCCCCATTGTTCCCATCTCTCACCACGTTTATAGGCCAGAGACTCCGGTCTCTATGGCCGGAGACTCCAGCCCTGGCCAAGAAATCCGGGGCTAGAGATCGGAGACTCCGGGTTTCCTTCCCTGTTTTTGGTCTGGTTCTCACACTTGTTCCACCATATCTTCCAAGACATGAAAAACTCATTCCCCGCCATGTTTTAGTGCTTTCTTGCATGTTTTTGCAGGTGGTTCCGGTAGCTCTTGTCCCCGTCGCACCAAGTCCAAGGCCACGAACTATGGGGGCAACCCTCGCAAGATGCCCGGTCAACACCCGTATGACAGCCGTGAGGAGCATGTTGAGAAGACCAAGGGAAAGAAAGCCATGACTTTGCAGCGGCAAGAGGAAGATCGTCTTCGTCGTGAAGAACTTGCTAAGAAACTAAAATATGACAATCTCACCACTCTCTTGAGGATAAACAGTGATGAGTTCCGGGTCATGAGGAGGCAGATGTCCTATGATATGGAAAATAACAGCCCGGATGGTCATTTCTGGATGCGTGAGCAATATTTGATCATGACCAAGGTCTATGCCCACCTGTCTGAGAAGAAGCCAGTGTGCCTGTAGAGTCCTCTGTACTTTGGCTACATATACATCAATACCTATTTCTCAGAGGCTCTTTGGATCACCGAGAAGCTTGGGTTGCATCATCTCATGGGTTTTCAGCACGACTACACTGTTCAGATTGTGCATCAGTTCTTTCAAACTCTCATGTTTGGATAAGAGAGTGATATTCCTATGACGTGGATGAATGGCGAGGTTTGTTGTTAGTCCAGCATCAATGAGTTTGTTGCAGTCTTGGAGTATCTATTTGAGGGCAGGAATTCCCCAATTGGTCGCCGCATTCATGAGACTACTGGGCTTGAGTATAAGAAGAAGCCCCTTGCTCCTCTCTACAACAAGAATGGTGTCCTTTAAGAAGCAAGGAACCTCAGGTCACCTTTGCACATTGTTATCCGCATGTTTCGTGAAAATATTTATCCTCAAGCGGGCAATCTTGACAGTATTAGGTCTGCTTTTGTTCCTCTTATGGCTCTTGCTCATTCCATGTACATCCAAGGACCTGATGCTCCTGCCACTCCCATCAATGTTATGTACTTAATATTCATGGAGGTGTCCACCAACATTTCTAAGAATAAGAGTCCCACCTATGCTCCCTATGTGTTGGCTTCGCATCAAAGAAAACAAAAAATTCCTACAATTGGAACTATGTGCACCAAGATCCATCTATGTAGATACAAGCGACGGGTGGATATTACATCCATAGAATACATACCCTAGAAGACCGAAAAGCTTTTTAGAGTATGAAATCGTTGGTGATGTAGTCAATCTCTTGCCGATCTCAAGATCGTGATGAGGTCCATCTGGTCCAGCAGGTCCAACACCATCAAGTCCAGCACCACAAAGCAGTGGTGCATCCATGATCACACACACGTTCGCGTATCCCGACAACCTCCGCGCCCTCGCTCCAACAAAGAAGCGGAAGCCAAAAATCCTTCCAGAAAAATCCACCGGGAACATGTATCTCGCTGATCCGAGACCATGGGGAAATTCTAAAGGGGGAGAGAGATCCTTAGCGAGGAGGTGTGAGATGAGAGGGGTAAATTTTATAGGGAGAGGGGGGCAGCCACCTCCCATGGCGTGGCAGCCATGGTGGTGACCCTACCTCTTCCATCATTCATATGGGTGGAGCTCCCACTCACATAAACACGCCTCCACTCACATAAAAACTCCTCCACTCAAAATTCCACTCACATGCATTAAATTTCCACCAAATTTATTGCAAGCTCTAATTTAATAAAACTCTTCTATTTATTTTATTTAGAATTTTGTTAATTAAATTATTCAACAAACATTCACATAAAACTCCTTCCAACATTTCAATTTCACATGCAGAACCAGTTTCAGCAATTTCACCTGAAACAATTCCGGTTTCCATTGAAATAATTCCAGCACTTTCTTTTTCTTTCTTTGGCATATTATTTGCTCCAAATGGTGTCGGAATCCCTTAAGTGTGTCACCCTATGGTTCGCGAATAATGCAGACATGATCGAGACCCCTCTCCGATCAATAATCAGTAGCGGGACCTGGAGATCCGTACTGACTCCCACACATTCAACGATGACTTCTGTGATCGTGTGAACCTTTTACGCATGTAACTCAATCCCTTTGTCTCACGATATATTACATGTCCGAGATTCGATCATCGGTATATCCATACCTAGTTTGATCACATTACTGACATGCACTCTTTTCTCCTTCCAGTGATATAACATTCAAGTGATCACATCACTTGCTTGCAAGCTAACTAATGTGATATCACCGAGAGGGCCCGAGTATATCTATCCGTCATCGGGATGGACAAATTCTACTCTTGATCCATGAGCCTCTACATAACACCTTCGTAGCACTGAACCCTCCTTTATATTCACCCTATTACGGTGTTATGTTTGATGTTATCAAGATACTCTTCCAGTGTGAGTGATTTACATGTTCTCATGGTCTAAGGACTAGGATTACTTCGTATGATGTTATAGAAATATAAAAACAATGACTTTGATCGTAATGCTATACTTCGGATGAATGTTCATCACATCATTCCAACAATGTTGTGACCTCATTATTAGCAACATCTAATGTCCATGATCAGGAAACCTTTGATCATCTTGTTAATCAACGAGCTAGTTTATGAGAGAGGCATAAATAGGAACTTTATATTTGTTTATTAAACACACATGTATTAACGTTTCCGTATTAATATAATTATAGGATGTAAAATAAACAATTATCATAAACAAGGAATAAGATAATAACCACTTTATTATTGCCTCTCGGGCATATTCCCTTCACTATGTCATGGGGCTTATGCTATCCACCTTTGGAAAGATTCACTTGCTTTCCCCTCTTGTGGGCATTCCTATTGTTGTCCATGACCCTCTTCCAGATGCAGCTTTAATATCCCACCACCACTACGGATCCTTGTGGCTATTCTGCTTCCGTTCTAGATAATGAGATTAGAGAGGATGAGGATGATAGCATTCCAGTTGCCACCCCGTTCGTGCTAGGAGGAAGAATGCCAGCAATGCCCATATTCCATCCTTTTCTCGTGACTATATATATGCATAGTACTATCCCATTGTGAACCACGCCTTAGTTTGATAACAAACTACTTGACACAAATTCCCTCCTTTGTTGCTACTATAGTAATCATATACTTAGCCTTTTGTTGTAGTATCTGTCACCGTGTCTTAACTTTGTAATTCATCCAAATCCATCATGGAATATCCTTTCCATTACATTGGGCCACCATAGTTTAAATTGAGATAATCTTAATTTGTATCTTGATACAGAACTAGTGTCATTTTAAAATGAATTATTTGTCTCTTATACAAATAGTATATTCTTAATTCTTCCAAAAGATTATAACAATATCCTTACTATCATCCAATGATCATCTTATTATTCATTCTGGTATATGCTCATAACATCTAGAGCATAGAACATATCTAGATGTGTACATATCATGGTATGATTGATCAAAACATTCTTGTGATTTCACTCACTAAGTGCCAAAACACTTGAATCTTGTTTCACTTATGAAGTGTCAATACACTTGAATCTTGATTCAATTATTTTCCATGCGACAAGAACCTTTTCTCGTCGTTTCCATATTAAACTCATTCAATATCTCATATATGTATGTCTGGCACAACCAATTTAGCATCGGAATCTATCCATATAGACATTCATTCCTAATATTCGGGTTTTGACTGAGTCTTTCATCGAAATGAAAATCTTAACCTTTGCCAATAAAAGATACATCATTTCCAATCAACAATATGTCCTCCACATAATGCATTAGAAATGTGTCTCAGCGCTCCCACTTAATTTCGTGTAAATGCAAGCATCTTCAACGTTTCCGATCAAATTAAACTCCTTTAACAGTTTCATCACAGTGAAGATTCCAACTCCGCGATGCTTACTTCAACCATTGAAGTTTGCATGCCCTTTTATCATCCTTTGAAGTTAACAAAACCCTTTTTACCGTGTCATGTACACGTACTAGGTAACCATTCTATTAAAAGAACTTTGTTTTCTTTATTCATCTACCATATACCAAATTATATGTAGTGGTTGCTACTTTAATCCGTCCAGACTAAATATCGCTATGAAAGATCAAATCTTGTCATAGTCAACTCCTTGAACATTGTCGTAAAATACTTTACGACATGTCAACTATTTCATAGATGTGAAACATCCATGTCTGTTTCTTTATAGATCCAAATACGACCGATAGGTTTTTACACCTTTCCGGAGGGTCTTCCAAGTTCAAAAAACTTGATTTCTCGTGTATGGAACTATCACGGATTTTATGGCTTCACGCCATTTGACGGAGTCAGGGCCCATCATCGCTTCTTTGCATGTAGTCGGTTCATCATTGTCAAACAATAATAATTTACTCTGAAATCTCAGCATTTGATTGTTTATCCGACCTACTTGGTTCAATAAGAACTTAGATCTCCGTGACCACAACCTTTGAGGCACATAAGCTATGAGAATTATGGCTTCCTATGGAACAATTTCCGGCGTTGCGCAACTCAGCACATATAGCTAAGGTTCAATAATCACATCAAAGTTCTATTTTCCTCCCACTTAACTTTTCACGAAAAATTCTTTCTCAAGAATCTTGACGTTCTAAGCAACAAACAGTTTTGTCTTTGGTGTTATGGAGAAACACCCAACGGTTATTAGAAATAACCTACACAGACATGCTCATCCGACTTTGGTTGTAAACATATTACTTATGCTTAGCATACCAAAATTTAAGGTAGGACAACTTGGGTTTTATCCCAAACCATAACTTATATGGTGTCATTTCAATAGATCAAGATGGATCTCTTTTCAATGAAAAAGCGGTAATCTCTAATTTTTTAATCTTTTAAAATATAATGGCAGTTTTATAAATAACACCTTTGATATAACCATGTCAAACAAGGTTTCATTACAAATCTCGAACACTCCATATTCCTATGGTGTTTCAGGAAATGCAAATATATGGAACGATTCCTCAAATATTAGGTGTTTTGCTAAACTTGTAACTCAAATATCTTCCTTTATGATCGAATCATAAACTCTTTATTTTCTTGTTACAATGATTTTCCACTTCATCTTTGCGGTGAACCAGCATACCACTTCATGATGTAGTACACTATAGTCATTGGCATAACACCAATGAAACACTGTTCACTAGTATTGTCGTGGTATTGGCACGACAACTGCTACTAGGGGTAGCTTATGTAGTGGAGGCAAGGCGACATAGGAGAATCTGGGAGCGAGATTGGCACACGATGTACCCAGGTTCACGTCCCCTCGATGGAGAATCGCTACGTCCTGCTGTCAATCCAGTATATGATCATAGATTGGTTTACAATGGAGCCACCGAAGGCGGTGGGAGAGACTAGATTTAGTCTAATGTGGGAGAGCCTCCCGTGGGGGTGCCCCTGGTGGCTTTATATATGCAACCAGTTAGGATTTACAAGTATTTGGTGGGCTTTGTATTGAATTCGCGTCTTGGGCCTCCAGTCGGCGCCAGTTGCCTGGGTCCAGTATGCGCCAGTCGCCGTACTTGGCGAGTCGATCCGCCCTGGGCTATGCTTCAGTCGGCTCGACCCAGCTGGCGATTATGCTTCATGGGTATACCCGATTGGTATTCCCCCATCAAGTATTACATCCCTTAGAGTGGTACAACAGAAACACAGCAGGTCCAAGACATGACTATAGGTTACATCTTGACTCTTTACAAAAGATCCAGAGAATACTCTTGATGCAGCCCAATACATGGCATCCACCATTGTCCACACCATGCTACTTTAACCATGCCCACAAAGGTGAATTCATTCCATACCCTACCCTCTTTGGATTATTATGTGAATGGGATCGTACCTGAGACAAGTGCCAATGCTATGACCAGGCCCATGACCATGACGCCAACGGGAGACGACAAGAAGACCCCAGGAACCAAGACCCCCAAGCAAGAGGCATGGAATAGAAGGAGGAAGAGGACTCCCGGCTCCAGGCCCGACGCCACCGGAATCCACGTCGGAACTTCCGGCAACCAGCCCGGCGAACCGGAGCCTCCACCGGAACTTCCGGACCGGCGAACCGACCCTGCCGTCGAAACCACTCTCAGTAAGCCCTTCCGGCAGACGACCAAGAAAACCGGTCACCGCCGAAAATTTCGGCACCAACTCCGGCGGTGCCGGACTTATCGCCAAAACTGCCAGTCTGCGTGCTGTAAAGGGTTTGATGCCCAGAATATTCCCTCCCACTTACCACTTCGCCCCTAGTACTATAAATAGCCCCCTTGTGGCTCAGATCTAGTTGTATTTGATGATGAATGAAGGCTTGTGTTTAACCCTAGATGGGAACCCCTCTATAGTTAATCTATGAGTTGTACAAGGCCTTGGAGTTCGGTGTTCGTCTCCAAGTCGTCAAGACCCTCTTCAAGTGTTTGGTCTCTCCTCATCAAGGATTCTAGGAGTGCTAGGTCTCTCCCCTTTGGGATTATACTTGGTTGCTACTATCTCCTTTGATTTGGATTCTATCATCCGCTTGCCGATCTCTCCTTTGGTGATTCTACCTAACGGTCTCTCGCCGAGGATTCTATTGGATTGGTTGTTCTAACCAACGAGATCAAATCGAATCGGGTTGTGTTTGCGTGCGTTTGTATCTTTACCTTACGTTTGTGTTGTGTTCATCGTGTTCATCGGGTTTCCCCTCACTCCCCACCTCAAATCCGTGAAGATCGGGCCACCCTAGGGTCAATCCCAAAAGGGATCCCATATCAATTGGTATCAGCAGCTTTTGGTTGCCACGGATTTGACTTCGTTTCCCCATATCCACCATAAATTCGAAAATACCAAAAATATTGCCCAATTTGCTTTTGGATTTGACTTCGCGTGCGTGTTTCGCGTGCGTGTCACCAAAACTAACGTCAAGCTTCCACAACATCTGTACATACGCACTCTTCGACACCGCGACACCCGAACACCTTCTCCAACACCGGTCGCAAGTCATCAACAATACCAAAGGTATAACTTGCACCACCCTTGTATAGCCTTTCTTCCTTTGTGTGATACCTAACCTATCAAGAGTAGCTCATTTTATGTTTGCCGAACCATTGTGCGCTTGCTCTTGCTAAGTGATAGTGCACATGCAATAGCAAAAGGTGACTCCATAGCATAGAAAGAAAAGAGATATAAAAAAAAGATACCAATACAAAAGAGAGTCCAAAGCTTCTAAGCAAGAGTGCGGTTTAGAGCAAGGCAAGCGTGCAAATCCGTTGCTTCTCAATATTGTTGCAAACGAGCTACGTTCTCTCCTTGTGTTGGCACGACACCGAGCTTAGTCGTCGTTAGGACATTTTGTGCTCATTTTCATAGTCGTGCTAACCCATTTTTCTCCACATGTGTGTTTTTCCCGTGTTTTTGTAGATCGTATCCTTTTTGCTTTTGATCTTTGGTCCATTACCACTTTTGACAATAACCTTTTCGTTTGGTTATTCCATTTGCTATCCATCTATTCTAACCTACCACCATAAGCCTTTGTGTGTGTGTGTGTGTCTTGTGTACTCGTTATTCGCTTTGCTCTTGGACAGAACAATCTTTCCAATCTTTGACTCCGGTGAGACAAGGTAGAAATTGCCATTCCACCAATCTCACCCTATCTATCAAGTGTGTTTGTGCACCATGTCTAGGGAAAGTGGAGCTAGTGGAGATAGCAATTTCAACAACCAAGATGGCTTTGGCACGCGCCACAACTTATGGGCGCAACGCCAAGAATTCAACACTGTCTTGATGATACTTTTCGAGAATTTGAGTACTGTGAGCGGCAACGTCAAGAGGAGCACCATGATCAATTCCAAGCTCTTCACCAAGCTATTGCCAACCTTGGCAACCAACACGGTCATCGTTCAAGATCGTCAAGTTCCTCCCGCATGCACTCCTCAAGTCGACATGGCGAGTCTTCAAGGTCACACCCCCGCCGCGGAGAACCCCACCACCATAATGGGAACCAACAAGCTCGTCATCGTCACCCTCAAGCGGTGGACCCAAATGCTCCTCAACTTCAACAACAACGCCAAGAGCATGGTCCACCACCACACCAAGCAATCATCGACGTGCACCAACCTAGGGAACGCCATGATGAAGCGAACCACAATGATAGGCGTAGTCATCCTCCTCATGACCACCATGTGCAACTTCAACACAATCAAGCACCGGCATGGGATACACGCGATGATGATGAGGATGCACGCCAAGCTCGACGCAACAACCGGCATGCACAACACCACCACCGACACCGTCAAGCTATGAATGCCAATGATGCCGACCAACGGCGAAGAAGAGACTTCGAGCATCATCAAACTCATCCACCACAACAACCTCAAGGCAATCAAGAGCCTCCTCCTCCGCCTCCACGCCCTCCAAGTGACGCAAGTATTGTAACATCCCAGCATTTAGGAACCTAACGAAGGGTAGATTTAGGATTATGTATTGTTGCATGCATCTATTTGTGAAAAGGTGGGTAAAATTTTCGCCAAATAAAACCTTAAGTGATCAATGTTTCTTTCTTACTTTAAGATTAGGTTTAGACTTAAAGGAGGATTGTTATAAACTTTGATGTGATCTTAAAAGAATTATGTGTGTTTTGAAATGGGTTTGAATTTAAAAACTTAAGTGTTTGAATAATAATTTAAATGATTTAGATATAAGATTTGAATCTTAAATTAATTAAGATATAGGTAGTATAACTTAAATCTCAAAACAATAGAAATTATGAAATTCATTTTCATATTATAAAGACATAAACAAGTTACAACAGAATAAAGAATAAAATATTCTTTATTAATAATAATATAATCTTTATTACAATTGAATAAAATAAAGATTACAAGAATTATAAAAGAAAAATTACAAAGGAATAAGAAAATTACATCTACTAACTATCCTATATCTAAAACCTATACTAAATCTTCATCTTTATCTTTGAACCTGCAAAACAAAGATTAAATAGAAATAAAACAAGATTAGTCTTAGTATATATTTCTCTCAGATATGTTAGTGAGGTGCACTTGACAATCTCATCATTGAGAAATGTTAAGGAGGGGCAAGTTTCACCAACATGAAAGATTTCATCTTTCATAAATTCCTAGCCAGAATGCAAATGACAGCCAAAAGGGACCAATTCACCAGCCAAGGTAAAAGTAGATTGGTAATAGTAAGTTCAAATTTTCTGAACCTATCCATATGTGCATAGCAGGCACACAGGATGCACACACACAAGCATGCAAAGGGTATGATGTCGACTTCACAAGCACAGCCAGATCAAACAAAACCAGAGCACAGCCGTGGGGAAGCAACTCAGTGCATCACCACACCACAACACAGCCATGGTGAACAGCAAGTAAACCAAGAACAGCAACCAAACCAACCACCCAGATTAACCCAAACATCACCAGGATGGTGACATAAGGAGAGGGATGAATCTGGTGGACAGCAAGGTCAAGCCTAGGAGCTAGGAGGAGCAGGCAAACTCAAGAGAAAGCTCAGGAGCCAGCAAAAGTAGATCAAGATCAAGATCATCAACAATCTACTACACCAACATCAAATTTTGTGGTGAGCCTCATAAAACCATCACATGATTTCATCCTATTATCTAAACCAAAGCATGTGTTGTTTTATGAAGTAATCTCTCAATACTCACCCAGAGGAGGTGAATATATCCTAGAGATTTCAAGTATAAGATAAGAAATCAAGCTCAACCACAAACAATGAACCCTCAGACCAACATCACTGGGTTCAGTGTTACTTTTGCAACTTAGATCATTCATTTGATCTCATCAGATCAGGGCACATCCCTAAAAAGGAGTAGCACCTCTAATCCTATAAGCTACAAACAAACTATTTCCCAACTAACTAGGAATTACATCCTAGAGCCTCAGACCAACATCATAGGCAAGATAAGAAAGCTTCCATATCATCTTATCAGTTTTAATCACAAGCATAATCAAGCTAAGCCTAGAAATAAAACTCAATCACTTGTGTGCCAGAATACAATGGTATCACAAGGACAAGTTCTTAATGAGCTAAAACCAATCTTTACTTAGCTTTCATAGATAAAAAGGGACAACCACTACATATCATTTTCCTGAAGCCAAGTGCCAGGAATCAACCTTAAATTCATTTATACATCCACAGAAATCATTGCAAGCAATGATTTGATTCAGTGAATATAATTTCAGACAAGCCAAAAGTTTAATTGCAATAAGCAACTACTGTCAGTATAAGCAATCTGATAGTAGAATAAACTCTTAGATCAACAACATAATCCAATCAAGGATTTCATTGATACACTAGCATGGATCATGGTGGATTACCACTAGAATTAATCTGACAAGCAATTAGCAGCAACAAAGCTACTATTAATCATCAATCACAGCAAACAATCTTTTCCCATGAGCAAATATGATCAACACTAGATTTAAAGCATTATAGATATGATCAACAGGGGGTGATGAACCCTAATCAGAGCAAAAGCAGTAGCACACAAGCCAGCACACCACCGCAGGCGGGATCGCGGCGGCAGTACCTTTTCCCAACCCTAGGGTTCGGGAATGGGGTAGACCTAGCCACGAGGAAGCCCCAGAGTCAAATCCAGGTGGACAGAACGAACGAGCGTCGTCGACAACCCCAACTCGCACCACGACGGCGGCCAGAACGGCGGCGAGGAACGATGGTGTGGCATCACCGGCCACGGAATCGAGTCAGAGGAGGAGGAGATGAGGTCGAGGGAGAGAAGGAGGCAGAGTGGGATGGGTGGGCCAAAACCCTTCGGGGTAGTCATTTGACCCTGCCCTATTGGGCCACCTTGGCCCAATAAGCCCAAGAGGCTAGCCAAGGTTATTTAATAAATCTTTTGATCAATTGGAAAAGACCAAAATACCCCTGACCTCAATAAAATTATAGAAAATAAAATAATAGTCCAAAAATTATAAATAAAATATTTTTGGATTTACAATAATCCATTTTGTCCAAATAAAATAAGATATCAAATTTTGGATATTCAAATTGTAAGATCCCTCCCTTTATAAAGGTAAGGATCCCTGTGATTGCAATTCTAGTCCCTGGATCAATGCTAGCATCCACAGTTTAAGATGAAGTACACAGAAACAAAGGTCATTATTACATATCATTCCAGAGACAAACATAGTCTTTTACAAACTCCATGGCCACATGCCTAATACAAGAGTTCAAATATATATAATAAAATAAATAAGTCTTCATCTTCGTGTGCCACAGGCAAGCATGTTGAGTGTAGACTCATGATTCCTAATCATCATCAGAATATCCTGCAACATCACAAGTTACAGCCACAGTGGTTCAATACATTGGAATAGTATTGGCAGGTGATACTTTAGTAGAATATTGGTGGTTAAATACTATATGCATTTTTGGCTAAGCGTAGCTTAGGCTTGCTTTGATCAAAATAGGTTTTACCTATTAGTTGAAAACACTAAGTTTTTCTTTGTCAAAATCTTTCCAAGGAACCACCAATAGACATTGGGGTCCTTCACCCTTGTTCAACCACAAGTTTTTACTTAGAAATTGGGATGAGGAGATTCTTGATAGCTTCCATGTCTTGATGCTCAAATTATCCTTTGCTAGGGACATGGCTAAGTACTTAGATTTTACACTTTGCAGAGGTGATGCACTTTCCCCACAAGACTTGGTTTCACCAAGACAAGATCTTTTAGAAGCCTTCCCTTAGACCAAAATGGACGCGTTCCAACCTATCAAACCCCTACCACCAACTGTGCATTTGGCTAAGTTATTGCAACCTATATGATCTAGGCAGAGCCCATAATGCCAAGTGGCTGCACTTGAAGCTTCTCAACATTTGACATCTCAAATCTCTTTGTTCCTGGGTGGCTTTCCACAAGTGAGATACACAAGGTAAACCATAGAAATGGACCTTTTGTAACCACTCAACATAAACCATTCCTTCCATTCCACTCAGGTGTTTCATTCACTTAGTTGTTTTATTAAACAAAACTCAAGTCCAAAGACTTAGAAATATTTTTCATAGCATGAATATATAACCACCCTTGGTTACTACTAGCTAGTCTAAGCATGGCATTGATAAGACTTACAAATATTTCTAGCAATTCTACAACTACTAGGATTTCCCAAGCATAGCATATAGATCAAAATATCCACGCAAGTCTAGCAAAATATTTCTAATGCATTGTTGAAAAACATAGGAATAAATCATGAAGCGCCACTTGCCTTGGTAGTTTGGAGAGTAGCTACAATCCTCACAATCACAATCACTATTTGCACTAAAATCTACACATAAAATAATAACACCAAAATCACATACATAATAAATACAAGCAAAAATATATGGATGCATGCATAATGCCATGTGATGATTTTCTACACCAAACAAGACAAGTGCATAGTACTGATTCATAAAAAAGTAAAACTTGCCAAACATACTTTATTTGAACATTAAAACATTTTTCAAATAATCATTATACCCAAATTATGCCTACAAATGTTTCTGCAAAAACACCCATTTTAACAGAAGCAAAACATTAAAAACATTGCATAAATGGAAAGGGCTCTCTCTCCTGATTCCATTGATATACAATTTGTCAAATTTGGACGTGGGAATCAAAAGTTATGAATTAAACAAGTTTAAACATTTAATAGATCAATTTCTGATTTTAAATCTAACTCACAGCCACGCGGCGCTTTCTAATTGGCAAGTACCGCTTCGCGCTGGATCGCGCTTCCGAGCCGTTAGATCTAACTAAAATGCACGGCTCAGATCTAAACTTACCCCTTCGGCTATGTTCTATCGCATCCACTGGATCTAAATCGAACGGTCCTAAGCAGCTGACCAACAAGTGGCGGCGCTGGCGGCGGCGACAGGCGGCGACGCGCTCTGTCAGCGGCAGAGCTGGCGAACTAGGTCGCGCGGGGAGGTGGGAGGATGCTAACCAGAATCGTCGTGACGAGGAGATTCTCAACGTGTGCTCGGTTGGCGAAGGGGCGCTCGGGGTCATCGAGGATTGCTCGTCGGAGAAGTCCCTGGCGACGGATGCTTCTATTCGTCGACGTTGGCGAGGGTACAGATCATGCCAAGGCAAAAGGAGTGGCGGGTCAGATGCGCAAGACGATGCTAGACACCCGGGTGTCAACGAGAGGAAAAGGGGCGGTCGGAAATTACCACTGGATGTCGTCGGAGTTGAAGCTGAAGACGGTGGCGCTCAGTCGATGGTGTTGTCGACGCTCTGGGGCACACGCAGGCGAGCTAGTGGTACTGGGAGGTGCGCAAGGTGAAGTGGAGCCTGCTCGTGTGAACCGGGAGCAGAGGGGTGGTCGGGGTTGGCCGGAATTGTTCCTGCGGTTCGTCGGAGCAGCGAGGTTGCGGCGAGGAATTCTCGCAGCCTGGGGGCGCTCTGTGCTTGGGGTTTGGGGGAAATGGAGAGGGGACAGAGGGGGTTTAAGTAGCAAGGACGCAGGCGTGATTTACTCGAGCATTGATCGTGAATTGAATCCGCCAATTTAAACAGGAAACGCCTGGCGTGATTTTGGGATGAACTGGTCGCTAGGGGTGGAGACGACGACTGCCATGTGGGTCGCGGTTGTCAGCAAGAGGAAAGAAGAGGGGGTGGGTCCAGACAGTCAGCGACTCTGTGGGTGTGGGTGCGAGTAAAGAAAAACGATTCGCGGGAGGGAGTTGCTGGGCTAGCTGGGTCGAGTTGGGCTGGGTTGGGCCAGATTGGCTGTTTTTCTTATTTTTTTCCTCTTTACTCCTTTTCTTTTTCTATTTGATTTTCTAGAAATGGTTTTCAAACTCTATTTCAAATCAGTTTTATTTCAAACCTTCTCTGGATTTTTGTACAGTGAACTTTGTACTCAAATAAGTGTCAAACACTTCTGTTTACTCAAACATACTTGGGTCATTTGAAAAATAAAATAAAACCAAGCCTTTATGAGATATAAAAATAGGCATAAATTTGGTTTTATTTCATACTTTGTTTTGAAACTTTGCTCAAGCTTTTGGAAGCACTTAAGTTTGAATTCAAAACATTACTGAATACAATAAGTACCTTTCTCAAAAGAAGGTAGCACTAAGGTTAGGGCATACTTACATAAAATAATAGCAACATATGCTCCTGTTTTTGAAATGGTTTTGAAATGGAACCCTAAATGACCATGGATGCATGGATGATATGCATGAGTTTTGAAACATGATTTTAGGTATGTTACACAAATTTTTAGAAGAATTTTATAATTTAAATATTCCTTATGGAATTTTACAAAATTATTGAAAGGTGATAAAAATAAATAAAAATCACTTTCATTATTTATTAATATTATAGTATTTTTGAAAAATACTAAATAAATATTTATTAATAAAATTAAGATATAATTAATAATTCCTAAAGGAATTATTAAATCAATAAAAGTCAAATAAAGGGAAATAAAATAAAATAACTCAACACATGTTATAAATATTAAAAAGAAATATTTATAAATCCCTTATTACTCAAAATGGAATTTTTTGGGATAAATGCATATAAATTTAAATAATGCATTATATTACTTGCATAATCATTTTGCTTCTTTAAAAATTGTCCTTACTAGGCAATAATGATGCTTTTGTAGAACTAGAAGCTCAAGGTCCAGTGCAAGCATCAGACTTCACTGCCTTGCCATCACAAGGCAAGTTCATCACTTGCTCATGTCCTTTGAAGAGTCTTTATCAAAGTATTTGCAAATTGTGTGTTATCATATATGTTATAAAAGAAAGAAAATATTATTTTCATAAACAAAGAAATCGTAGATATCATCCTAAGTGGTGATATAATGGAGCAGTAGAACTTAGAGTTCTAATTGCAACAATGATAATCAATTAGGGACTTAATAACCCCTGACATCAGTGATTCTAGCGCCGTATATTACGCGTTAGCCATGAGATTTGGAATGGGACAGAGAAGTCAGTTGTATCTTCTTCCTCTCGCATGAAGCCGGATGTGCAGGTCGTGACTGTTATCCTTGTAGCGTGCATATTAATTGGTAATTCGTAGAGGATATGCAGCATATGGGTGGGAACCCTCAACGTCCCACGATAGTTCTGGCATCTAACGGTTTGTACAAACCATTGCCGTAATTCATTATGTGGGCATGGTGTACACCAAGGAGGCATGCGGGGTCGCGAAGGGGCAGTGATTGGCTTGGACCAAATACTGGGCCCCACATCATGGAATTGTGGACGGGAAAGTACGCCCGGTTGTGCAACAAGGAGTTGATCTCTCATGGGTAAAGTAACGCACCTCTGCAGAGTGTAAGAACTGTAACTTGTTACTCCCTGTTCCGGGAAGGAGCTACGAACGCAGCAGGAAAGGAACTCCATGAAAGTTCTAGTCAACCTGTGAAGGCTGATTGTCATAGTCTTTCAGATTAAAATCAATCTTTGAAGAAAGATTTACAAAAACTGCATAGTGCAAAGGATTTATAATCCGAGGTGGTAGTTAGAACATCAAACTTCCCACCTTGCATATAATGAACTTGTTGGGTAACGATGTTACTCATTATTTCCTTTGATCCCTTGCTTAGAATCTGAGGATCCCGGAGACGTGCCAATGTATGCAGCCAAATGCCAAGAAGACGTGCTCTACGAGGAACCTGATCTATCCGGAGGAGTTGAAGGCGTGGACTACGAGATCCGCTGCGGTGTCGATGAGAACGAGTCCACTTAAGGGTCTAGTTAGTAGTAACTAATGGAGCCGAGCAGCATAAACTCTATAAAATAAGCCGTTGAGCCCCACTCCAAGTCGAAGTTGTTACTTTTAAATTTCCGCTGAACATCTTATATTTTGTTTTGTAAGTTGGATCTTTTGGAAGTCTTGAACTTCCGGTATTGTAATAATAATAATGTGTGTACCTTTGTAATATGGACCCGCAATGTTTCTGTTGTACCACTCTGAGGGATGTGATATTTATGGAACGGTGTTCTGTGGATGTCATGTCAACGACTATAGTGTACTACACATGCAGTGGTATGCTGGGTCACCGCAGTTGGTATCAGAGCAAATTGCTTTGACCTTAGGTTGGAAACCTAGTTAAGGTATTACCCGTAGGAGATTTGGCAACGATAAAGAATTCTCTAAAAGTAATATAATGGGTATTCAAATGAGAATATTCCGTTATATATTTTAGTGCGATAATTCTTTGTTATGATGCAATATATTATTGGATACTAATCAAAATTATTTTTCTAATATACAGAGATATGGCACCAAAGTTTCCAAAACATACTTTGGTAAGGAAAGAGGAGACTCTTGATGATTATCAAGGATCATTTATAGACCAACTTCATCAACTTCTAAAGCTCTTTAATTGTCCAACTAGAATCCCAGTGAACACTATCACTTATCTTGATGGCCGGATGTTATCCAAGTATCGTGTGAGTATCCAACTTCCAGAGAAGCTTGGACTGTACCACAATCTACCCATAGGAGAAGGTAGGAGTCATTTAGAAGCCTATCATGTTGTTGTTGTGGAGGCAATAGCTAATATCCAGGAGCAGAAAACCAAGGAGCTAGAAGGTAGCACATTTTCTGTGATACCTCATGATTCTATAGACTCAGAGCCTATACCGGATCATCTTAATTTGGTTAAGAAGCATCCTAAGTTAGCTTCCAAGTTTATGGACAGATACCGGACACTCGTTGCGTCTTTTTATAAGACTCATCAAGTGATTGTTGAAGACAAAAATGACATGTTAGAGGATCTAACTGATCCGGAAAGGAGGAAGCAATTAGCATCCCAGTTAGAGAAAGAAGCAAGTAGCAGTGCAACACCTATCTTTAAGGATATACCTATAGATCCGGAATCTTTTACACCATATCCTTACTCACCAAGACCTGAACCTACACATGATCCTACTATAGATATGCGGTATGCAGTACCACAGGGCTCAGAGGATGGTTCTGACTCAGAACTTCCTATTGAGAACTCGGATGGATGGAGAATGGGATCATATAATGGACCTCATGAACACCAGATGTCCACAAATGGTTCTGACAGAAATGTTGGACAATCTAGTTGGATGGGTGCAAGGATGAATCCTAATAACAGAAGTAGAAATACCATGTCAATAGATAATCAGGATGAAGAATAAGATCCTGAGGAAAGAGTGTTTGAATCATCAACATCTTTTCAAAGCCCAGGGAATATACATTATCTAGTATTCAATTATCTTGTCCACGAGAGCACCTGGGGAGCAGTAGGATCTACGTATCCTGGTGACAACTCTAGAGATGAAGCTCACGAGATGCAGGCTGGAGATAATGTTGAATATGTTTCTGAAGACTTTTCAGCTGAGCTGGAGGGAGTCGATGCGCTCAGGTTGAGTAATGACTCAAGTTCTGATACTTCAGATATAGAGTATGTTCCTTCTGGAAGGCCATTTGTTCCACAAACTGTGCGACGGTCAACACGTCATCACGGTTGGACCTCAGGCATATATGATGAGCGTAGTTACTATTAGAAAGAGACAACTAGACAGTAGTATCAAGTACTATGTATTGTACTCTAAAAATAAGGTAGTTTTGTAAAATACCAATATGGTATATGTTGTAAAGACTTTGTATCATTATGATATTATGTAAATATGTAAAATGCATATTTGGATCTTCTTTGGATCTTTATTGTGTGACTAGTTCTGTGCATAAAGTCGAGCTCAGAACATATGTGCATGATGTAATTATGAGTATTCGCTTTATGATGCAGGACTAGGGGGTCATGGATACGGGAGTAGAAATGGAAACTGAACAGCAGCGGATGGAGCGTGAGGCCAAGGAAAAGGCTGATGCCGATACAGTAAATCAATGAGAATTACCACCACCACCAATGAGGCCGTTAATGGAGCAGAACTTTATGCAATGTATGCAAATGATGCAAGAGACCCATAACAAGTTCATGGAAGAATTGCTGGGTAGAGCAAATCAGAGAGCACCCGAAGGTGGAGGAGTGAGTTTATCTGATTTCCAAAATGCAAGACCGTTACCTTTTGCATCAGCTCCTGAACCAATGGATGCAGAAGATTGGCTAGAAGATACAGAGATGAAGCTGAAAACTGTAGGTTGCAATGATGAGGAAAAATTGAGGTATGCAACTCATCTGCTGACCGTACCTGCAGCATCATGGTGGGAAAATCAATTAGCCATGCAACCACCAGGAAGGGAGTTTACCTAGGAGGAGTTTAAGCAGAGATTCTGTGAATATCATGTTCCAGAAAGCGTCATGGAGTTGAAGCGGAGAGAATTTGAGGAGATTCAGCAAGGATATACTAGTGTCATGAAGTACATCCAGGAGTTTAGCCAACTGTCTCGTTATGCTGAGGAGGATGTTAACACTGAAGAGAAGAGGAAGAAACGTTTCTTGCATGGATTAAATCCGTTTGTGAAGATGCAGCTAAGGTTAGCCAATAAGCAAACTTATCAGCAGTTGTTGGATGCAGCCATTACTTTTGAAGATGATTACAAGAATGTCCAAGAGGACCGGAGAAAGAGAGCCAAGAAGGAAACCAAGAGAATTCAGGCAAGCAAACCTAAACCTAACCTGGAGTTCAAACCCCGGAATAGGAATTATGGCAAAAACAACAATACCAATAACAAGGGCAGTGGTGGAAATCAATCTAATCCGAGAAGGAATGTTATCTGTAACAACTGTGGAATTCCAGGGCATTTCCAGAGGGAGTGCAAAAAGCCTGTAGTGATCTGTTACGGTTGTGGTCAGAAGGGGCATATCAAGACGGATTGTCCGAGCAAACCACCGGGAGGATGGCCTACCAAGGGAGGAGGACAAGACAGTGGAGGAAATGGACAACCCAATAAAGAAGGAAACAATGGCAAGAACAATAATGGCAAGAGAAACCGACCTACCGGAAAACTGAACTGTGCAACCCTCGAGGAGGTGGATAATTCGGAGCATGCAGTAATAGGTACGCTCAATATCCTTACCAATCCCGGCAAAGTTCTATTTGATACTGGTGCAACTACTTCATTCATTTCTGAAGAATTATGTGATAAGTTCGAGATTAGAAGGGCAACGTTAGAACGTCATATGACCGTAGTTACGGCAGGAGGGAATGTGATTGTATGCCACATAAAACAATATCAGGTTATCTTGATCTGTGGTTGTACATATTTCACAGACCTTTATGTGATTCCTATGAAAGGAATTGCAGTAGTGCTGGGGATGGATTGATTATGGAACATGGAGCTCAGATTAATTGTGAGGAGAAAACTGTCTCATCAAAACTCCAAGTGGAGCAAGGATAGTTTACCAGGCAGATAAACACAGTCATATCATGGTAGATCTGCAGTTGAATTCAATGAAGGAAGTTAAATTAGAAGAAATTCCTGTAGTTAATGAATTCCAAGATGTTTTCCCAACGGAATTACCAGGAATGCCACCAGACCGGGAGATAGAGTTCACCATTGACCTAATACCTGGTACAACACCAATAGCTCAGGAACCATATAAAATGGGACCCAAGGAGTTGAAAGAACTCAAGTAGCAAATTGATGAGTTAGCAAGAAAAGGATTTATTCAGGAAAGTGTATCTCCATGGGGAACACCAGTAATTTTTGTGGATAAGAGAGATGGTGGAAGACGGATGTGTGGTGATTATAGAAATCTGAACAACGTGACGATCAAGAACAAGTATCCTTTACCAAGAATTCAAGATTTGTTTGATCAAGTGAAAGGAGATGGAGTATTTTCAAAGTTCGATTTAAGATCTGGATACCATCAAATAAAAATCAAGCCGGAAGATGTTCCAAAAACAGCATTTCTCTCAAGATATGGACACCATGAGTATCTGGTGGTACCATTTGGTTTGACCAATGCACCGGCAATATTCATGAATCTAATGAACAAGATCTTCATGCCATATTTGGATAAGTTTTTCATCGTCTTTATTGATGATATTTTGATATATTCCAAGGATAAGGAAGAGCATGCTGACCATTTAAGAATAGCATTGCAGACTTTAAGAGAACATAAGCTTTATGCTAAGTTCAGTAAGTGTGAGTTCTGGTTAGATGAGGTAGAATTCCTCGGTCATGTGATGTCAACACCCGGATTTTTAATCCCAGATGCCTGTTATTCCATACATCGCAACCCCAGGATTACCATTTTTGCGAGACATAACAGATTTGGATATTACAGTACATCATCCATTACCAACCATACATAAGGTCTTACACAAATAAGGATCTCATGATCCAGTTCTTAATACAACTCAAGCAGCGGAAATACGTAATAATAAAGGTAGCGTAGGCGAAGCTCCATCTTCGGGGTCATAGGCAATGCTGACGATGGGAGATGATCCTAGTTGTCGTAACCTTCCTGGGGTCCATCATCCTGGTACTCCTCTTCATAGTCTGGCCACGGGAATAGCCAGGGACAAAGCCATGATTATGCTTCAAGTACTCGCAAACTAATACTAACAAGTGAAGGGGGTTTTTGTAGTAGGACACTAAGCTCTAGGGTTGTTTTGCAAAAGCCAGATTTACTTCTACTAAGTTCAGAAGCAAGAAAAAGCTAGTCAAATTTTATAACCCCTAAGTGGGAACTTGAATTTCATGTCACAACTCTGTTGTGGTCAAGTCAAAATCTCAGTTCATTTCACAAGTCATTTTGAAAACATCTGACGGGGGAACAGTATGGCCACTCCAACTGTCCATAACCGCTGACGCGGCTATTCGAATAGTTTGACACTCTGCAGAGATTGTACACTTTCACCACAACATTCAATACATCCGTCAGGGACAAATACTGAATTCACCATACTCAGTATGCGGATAATCAATCCCAACCTTTCAATTACACGCCCTAGTATAGGCACCTCTCCTGTGAGTTTGGCGTCCCAACCATGACCAACTGTCATCTTGGGTACTGCACAGGTGGACAATCTTCACAAGGTAGCCTCAGCTCAGACCTTGGTCGTGAGGGAACCAATACTAAGTTATATAAGTTTCCAGTCAAGCCCTACCCAATCTTCGGGTATTGTGGTTGTACGGTAAAATTGGAATGGTATCGCATCCATACAACCATCCGTTTTATAAAGGGCTAAGGCTCCTGTCTCAACATTTTCATCACCAAAAATCATCTTGTGTTCGGAAACATATGTCAAAACATCTCAGTAGAATGATCCATCATTCTAAGGTTTTCATAACCATTTCACCAAATCTTCCCATCTAAAGTTGATCATGTTTAATGCTTAGCACTAGCATCTACAAGTGGGGGTGAGTACTAAATGAGGGGTGATAACTAGTGGGGTTCTAACTAAGTTCAATCCCATGCCTTAGGATGGCATCAATATTATCTAGCTTAGGCCAAATTTTATGCTCTTTATGCAACCTTCAGTTATCTTTCTATAATCTACAAGTCACCTAAGTACATTCTAAGGATGTAGCTTTGATAAAGAAATAAAGTAGAAATCTTGCAAGTAAAACTAGGATTGGGTTATCAAGTGGGTATGATCACATATGCTTAAAGCATATAGTTGGCATGGTAAGCAAGTATTTGCTTGCATCAATCTCAGTATAAGCTTGCCAAGTTAATAGCTTGCAAGTATGGGCTTGCTAAAGTAGAGTATCTTGCAAGTGTTAGCTTGCCTTGTGCAGAGCAGTGGTTGAAGTTCTCCTCGGCTTCTTCTTCATAGTATCCTCCTTCCTCCTCGTATCCTTGGTCGGTACTAGCGTCTACAAATAAATTTGAGGTACACAATCACCAAACAATACTTAACTACTTTCAATCATCACACAAAAGGGTTCTATAGATGATCTAGCATCATCACTAACATTACAAGACTAAAGCATTTGACTTAAAGAGTTTATTTTTAGAGAAGTAATTTCTACTCATTGAAAAACTACTTAAGATTTAATATTCTCCAAACCAAACATGGGATCATGTTGACAGATGTCATCACCACATAGTTCAGTACATGGGAATGTGATTTAAAATGGTGTCACAATTTAATAAGGTTTAACCTTTTTACTTTAAATAAAATAAGTGACTAGAAATGCCTATGTGGCATTCTTTTATTACTTGAACATTATTTCTGTAAGTAAACTCATATATTTTTATATATTCTGAAAGGTATGATCAAATGTGATTTTTGAGAGTTGGAATCAACTCAAAAGCTATTGTGGTTTAAATTTGAAAAATGTTTGAATGCAGAAAAGCTTTTGCCTTGTTATTTTTACCAAGGATGATCTAGAGATCCAAATGATTTGAATCCAATGGGCCTGGATTAAGAATTTCAGGACCTTTCTAACAAAATTGATTTCATTCAATTTGGTTCACTGAATCGAGCTGGGTTGATTTTTGAAACTAGGTACAGAACTGTGTTTGAATGAAAATGGAAAAATCCAAATTCAAACGAGTGGGCTGCGCGGGAGACGATAATGGGCCGGCCTGCTACGCACAGCGCTTACACGGGCTAGTTAAGTGGCTGTCCCCACGCGTCAGTGAGACGGGGAGGTGCGAAGCTTTACGGGGCAACGTGGACCGTGGGATCTCGTTCTAATCTAACGGCTCTGGTTCATCGTCCACGTCGGGCAGCGCCGGCGAGACAGAACCCTAACGCGACAGGTGGGGGTTGTGGGAGGCTCACCGGGGCTCAGGCGAAGCGGGCGAACGACGAAGTCGATGACGGCGAACCTCCTGGTACCGGCAGCTCCTCCTGGGGCAGTTCCAATCGATGGCTTCCTTCTTCTCCAGCAGCGGCAAGCTCCGGTGAAATTCCGGCGATGCGCTGCTCGCCTTGCTCCGGGACTAAGTTGGGGTGCTTCTGGATGAGAGGGGAGTAGAATGGTGTGAAGAATTCGAGCGGGGGAGGCCTCTATTTATAGTGGCGAGAGGGGACCGACGGGCGCAAGCTGAGCTCGTCGTGGTCGACGGCACAGAGGGCTATCGGCGTGGGCGGCAGTAGGGGGCGGTGCTGTGCTCCCTAGCGAAGCTCAACAGCGTGGTGGCGAGGCGTGGGGCGGTACGGATCGGTCGGAATGCTTCGGTGCTCTGCGTGTGCCCGACGGAAGTTTTAATTGCGCACAACGCGCGTGGTCCGCGCGGCGACGAACGGGCGTGTCTGCGGGGTTGCTGGGACGGTGGTGATCACGTATGCACGCGGTGAGGGCGGCGCGCGGTCTGTGGGCTTCTGTCGAGCGTGGCGCACGGGGCGCGCTCTCGGCATGGTTGCAGAGTAGCTTGGCATGGTCCGTGCGTGTTGTCTAGGGGCTGGCATCGCTCGCGGATGGGACAGGGAGTGGCGGGGGGGGGGGGGGGTGTTAGCTTGCTCCTAGACAAGGTTGGTGAGGCTAGTGCTGCTTGTAGCTTGTTGTCCACACTGGGGTGACCATGGTGCTCTCAGGTTGTTCACCATTGATGACAATGGCTAGCTTACAGTGGTGCTAGAGATTAGTTAAGGTTGTTAGATGATCTACTAAGGCTAGTGGTGCCCAGAGAGGGAACAAGTTAGGCCAGAATCACTGCACACATAGTGTTTTGATTTTGTTTGATTTGAGTCTGCAAGGTGTTTGATGAAATGGCTTCATGAATTCAAGTTTTGAATTTTGAAAAGATTTTTGGTGGGTGTGCTAGGCATGTGTTGGTGAGTCTGTGGATGCTTGGGTTTTGAAAGTTGAGCTTGTTTGAGTGGTTTTTGAAAAAGTGGGATCTTCCCATATGATATAGATTCAATTTTAAACTGTCCTTTAAACTATGCATTTAAATGTTTTTGGATGATCACAAAGTGGGCCTTGGTACTTTGTTATGAGTACTATCAAGGGGTGCAAAGATCCAAACAAGTTTCTGTTAAGTTTTGAAAGTTAGAGATAGCCAAAGTAGGCATGTGAGTTAAATTGGCCAAAGTGACCATTCACTTATTTTGCTTGTTTTGATTTATTTGTCTTTGGGAAAAGTGTGGGAATTGTTTAGATGATGTTTATTTCACCTAAGAATCCTTTTACAAGCGAAGAAACACACAAGCATGGCAATTCAAAAGAATCCAAATTGGTAATGCATACACATATGCATGCTTTCATATTTTTAATTTGAAAAGTTTTTGTCAACCCTCATTTTGATGATTAGAGTTTGATGATCCAAGTTTAGTATTTTTTTGGGATGTTACAAACCTTCCCCCTTAAACAAAATCTCGTCCCGAGATTTGAAAAAGAACGAAAAAGATTACCTGGGATTTGAAGAGATCGGGAAACTCCATCCTGATGTGATCTTCGCGCTCCCAGGTAGCTTCCTCTTCTGTGTGGTTGCTCCACTGAATCTTGATAAATTTGATGCTTCGAGTTCTGGTGGTTCTAAAAGCTTCTTCCAAAATATGGATGGGTACTTCGGGATAGGTCAGGTCATCGTTGATCTCTATGGTCTGGTGATCGATATTCTTGAACACTTCGGTCTTCTCTGGAACTTCGAGGCACTTGCGAAGTAATGAGATATGGAACACATTGTGCACGGCTGACATCTCTTCGGGCAGTTCTAATTGATACGACACTTCTCCTCGACGGTTCAGAATCTTGAAGGGTTCGATATATCTGGGGGCTAACTTTCCTTTGAGTTGGAAACGTTGCATTCCTTTCAATGGCGACACTTTCAGATATACAAAATCTCCGATGTTGAAGGCGAGGTCTCGACGTCTCTTGTCGGCGTAACTCTTCTGTCTGGACTAGGCTGTCTTGAGGTGCCCAGGAAAAGCAAATGTTGTAGCAGATGCTTTAAGCAAAAAGAGTGCAGATATTCAGCCTAGCAACAGAGAGTTACCAAAAGAGTTACAAATGGACTTGGAAATATTAGAACTTCAATTCATCAAGACAGAGGTTCTTGGAGGATTGGCGACTATGCAGGTAGTTGCAGAACATGACAGTGATCTTAAGCAAGAAACTTTTAGACGTCAAGAAGAAGACCCTTTTATTGCGGAGGAAATTCGGAGGATATCTCAAGGGAAAAAATCAGTTTTTCGCCTTGGAGATTATGGATATTTATGGTTCCAAGATCGTTTATGTGTTCCAGATGTGACTGAGATCAGAAATGGCATACTCAAAGAAGCACATGATACACCATACTCT
The DNA here is from genome assembly GCA_910589765.1 of Avena atlantica. Classification (NCBI taxonomy): domain Eukaryota; kingdom Viridiplantae; phylum Streptophyta; class Magnoliopsida; order Poales; family Poaceae; genus Avena; species Avena atlantica. The sequence goes on along the minus strand of OU342734.1, from coordinate 308,369,540 downwards.
ATACATCCAGGGAGTAGTAATATGTATATGGATTTAAAAGAACTATTTTGGTGGAATAACATGAAAAGAGATATTTCTAGATATGTATCTGAATGCCATACTTGTCAAAGGGTGAAAGCTGAACATAAAAATCCAGCAGGACCATTACAACCCTTAGAAATTCCTGAATGGAAATGGGAGGAAATAGGCATGGATTTTATCACATGATTACCTATGACAACAAAAAGGAAGGATATGATATGGTTAATTGTGGACAGACTCACTCAGAATGCACATTTTATTCTAGTGAATCAAAAGGATAATGTCGAGAAGTTAGTTGAAGTATATGTCAAAGAGATAGTAAGTAAGCATGGAGTACCCAAAGCATGAAGTATATGTCAGGAGCTAGCAAAAGTAGATCAAGATCAAGATCATCAGCAATCTACTACACCAACATCAAATTTGTGGTGAGCCTCATAAAACCATCACATGATTTCATCATATTATCTAAACCAAAGCATGTGTTGTTTTATGAAGTAATCTCTCAATACTCACCCAGAGGAGGTGAATCTATCCTAGAGATTTCAAGTATAAGATAAGAAATCAAGCTCAACCACAAACACTGAACCCTCAGACCAACATCACTGGGTCCAGTGTTACTTTTGCAACTTAGATCATTCATTTGATCTCATCAGATCAGGGCACATCCCTAAAAAGGAGTAGCACCTCTAATCCTATAAGTTTCAAACAAACTATTGCCCAACTAACTAGGAATTACATCCTAGAGCCTTAGACCAACATCATAGGCAAGATAAGAAAGCTTCCATATCATCTTATCAGTTTTAATCACAAGCATAATCAAGCTAAGCCCAGAAATAAAACTCAATCACTTGTGTGCCAGAATACAATGGTATCACAAGGACAAGTTCTTAATGAGCTAAAACCAATCTTTACTTAGCTTTCATAGATAAAAAGGGACAACCACTACATATCATTTTCCTGAAGCCAAGTGCCAGGAATCAACCTTAAATTCATTTATACATCCACAGAAATCATTGCAAGCAATGATTTGATTTAGTGAATATAATTTCAGACAGGCCAACAGTTTAATTGCAATAAGCAACTACTGTCAGTATAAGCAATCTGATAGTAGAATAAACTCTTAGATCAACAACATAATCCAATCAAGGATTTCATTGAGACACTAGCATGGATCATGGTGGCTTACCGCTAGAATTAATCTGACAGGCAATTAGCAGCAACAAAGCTACTATTAATCATCAATCACAGCAAACAATCTTTTCCCATGAGCAAATATGATCAACACTAGATTTAAAGCATCATAGATATGATCAACAGGGGGTGATGAACCCTAATCAGAGCAAGAACCCTAATCCAGAGATTAACCCAATCAGCATATAATCACTTGGCATGAGAAACCACTAGGTACACACAGAGAGAGAATCAGGACAATAGCATGAACAAGGACCACAGAGACCACTTACCCGAGGTCCTCGCTGACGAATCGAAGAGGAAGCAGTTTGGCCGACGAACCGCGGCGGCACAGGGAGCACACAGAATGGCGCTACAACCTGCACCTGCCATGGCGGCGGCCGCAGTAGCACACGAGCCAGCACACCACCGCAGGCGGGATCGTGGCGGCGGCAGTACCTTTTCCCAACCCTAGGGTTCGGGAATGGGGTAGACCTAGCCACGAGGAAGCCCCAAAGTCAAATCCAGGTGGACAGAACAAACGAGCATTGTCGACAACCCCAACTCGCACCACGACGGCGGCTAGAACGGCCGACGGCGGCGGGGAACGATGGTGGCGGCATCACCGGCCATGAGACCGAGTCAGAGGAGGAGGAGATGAGGTCGAGGGAGAGAAGGAGGCAAAGTGGGATGGGTGGGCCAAAACCCTTCGAGGTAGTCATTTGACCCTGCCCTATTGGGCCACCTTGGCCCAATAAGCCCAAGGGGCCAGCCCGGGTTATTTAATAAATCTTTTGATCAACTGGAAAAGACCAAAATACCCCTGACCTCAATAAAATTATAGAAAATAAAATAATAGTCTAAAAATTATAAATAAAATATTTTTGGATTCACAATAATCCATTCTGTCCAAATAAAATAAGATATCAAATTTTGGATATTCAATTTTTTATAAGAATTTTATAATTTAAATATTCCTTATGGAATTTTACAAAATTATTGAAAGGTGATAAAAATAAATAAAAATCACTTTCATTATTTATTAATATTATAGTATTTTTGAAAAATACAAGATAAATATTTAGAAATAAAATTAAGGTATAATTAATAATTCCTAAAATCAATAAAAGTCAAATAAAGGGAAATAAAATAAAATAACTCAATACATGTTATAAATATTAAAAAGAAATATTAATAAATCCCTTATTACTCAAAAGGGAATTTTTTGGGATAAATGCATATAAATTTAAATAATGCATTACATTACTTGCATAATCATTTTGCTTCTTTAAATATTGTCCTTACCGGGCAATAATGATGCTTTTGTAGAACTAGAAGCTCAAGGTTCAGTGCAAGCATCAGACTTCACTACCTTGCCATCACAAGGCAAGTTCATCACTTGCTCATGTCCTTTGAAGAGTCTTTATAAAAGTATTTGCAAATTGTGTGTTATCATATATGTTATAAAAGAAAGAAAATATTATTTTCATAAACAAAGAAATCATAGATATCATCCTAAGTCGTGATATAATGGAGCAATAGAACTTAGTGTTCTAATTGCAACAATGATAATCAAATAGGGACTTAATAACCCCCGACATCAGTGATTCTAGCGCCGTATATTACGCGTTAGCCGTGAGATTTGGAATGGGACAAAGAAGTTAGCTGTATCTTCTTCCTCTCGCATGAAGCCGGATGTGCAGGTCGTGGCTGTTATCCTCGTAGCGTGCATATTAATTGGTAATTCGTGGAGGATATGCAGCATATGGGTGGGAACCCTCAACGTCCCACGATAGTTCTGGCATCTAACGGTTTGTACAAACCATTGTCGTAATTCATTATGTGGGCATGGTGTACACCAAGGAGGCATGCGGGATCGCGAAGGGGCAGTGATTGGCTTGGACCAAATACTGGGCCCCACATCATGGAACTGTGGACGGGAAAGTACGCCCGGTTGTGCAACAAGGAGTTGATCTCTCATGGGTAAAGTAACGCACCTCTGCAGAGTGTAAGAACTGTAACTTGTTACTCCCTGTTTCGGGAAGGAGCTACGAACGCAGCAGGAAAGGAACTCCATGAAAGTTCTAGTCAACCTATGAAGGCTGATTGTCATAGTCTTTCAGAATAAAATCAATCTTTGAAGAAAGATATACAAAAACTCCATAGTGCCAAGGATTTATAATCCGAGGTGGTAGTTAGAGCATCAAACTTCCCACCTTGCATATAATGAACTTGTTGGGTAACGCTGTTACTCATTATTTCCTTTGATCCCTTGCTTAGACTCTGAGGATCCCGAAGACGTGCCAATGTTTGCAGCCGAATGCCAAGAAGACATGCTCTACGAGGAACCTGATCTATCCGGAGGAGTTGAAGGCGTGGACTACGAGATCCGCTACCGTGTCGATGAGAACGAGTCCACTTAAGGGTCTAGTTAGTAGTAACTAACAGAGCCGAGAAGCATAAACTCTATAAAATAAGCTATTGAGCCCCACTCCTAGTCGGAGTTGTTACTTTTAAATTTCCGCTGAACATCTTATATTTTGGTTTGTAAGTTGGATCTTTTGGAAGTCTTGAACTTCCGGTATTGTAATAATAATAATGTGTGTACCTTTGTAATATGGACCCGCAATGTTTCTGTTGTACCACTCTGAGGGATGTGATATTTACGTAACGGTGTTCTGTGGATGTCATGTCAACGACTATAGTGTACTACACATGCAGTGGTATGCTCGGTCACCGCAAGTATGCACCAAGAACGTCGCAACAACCACCATGAGCGTGATGATGGCAAGTTTGGCAAGCTCAAGTTCGTTATGCCCAAGTTCAAAGGAGAAGAAAATGCCGATGCATACCTTGAATGGGAGCTCAAAGTCGAGAAGATCTTCTGAGTCCATAACTTTTCCGAAGAGAAGAAAGTGGCAATGGCATCTCTTGAGTTTGAGGATTACGCCAATGTTTGGTGGGAAGACTACCAAAGCAATCGTGAGAAGCAAGAAGAACCACCGGTCACCACTTGGACCGAGATGAAGAATGTGATGTATGCAAGATTTGTCCCCGAGCACTATCGCCAAGACCTCTTCGACAAGCTACAAAACTTGAAGCAAGGAACAAAGACAATTGAAGAGTTCTATAAGGAGATGGAGATGACTATGATGAGAGCCAATGTGAAGGAGCTTGAATAGCAAACAATAGCACGGTTCCTCAATGGTTTGAACCGCCCAATACGCAAAATAGTTGATTTCCAACCATACAAGACTCTCGTCAACCTTCTTCACCAAGCAACCAAGGCCGAACGCCACTTGCAAAAGGAACATGCTGATGATAAGCAAAGGGCGTATTTCGCTTCAATCAACTCGAATACCCCCTCCAAGCCAACAAACCAAGCACCAAGCTCCTCCAAGCAAGCCAAGACACCTATGGCATCCTCCTCCAACACAACAACGGATAATCAAGTAGTTTGCTACAATTGTGGAGGAAAGGGCCACAAGTCTTACGAGTGCATCAACACAAGAGTCATGCTAACGGATGAGAACGGCACAACATACTCCATGAGAGAAGATGAATTTGAAGCTTTGACTCAAGCCGCGATTACAAAGGATGCCGCAATGCAAGATGAGGACACGCTTCTATGTGAAAATGATCCAAGCCCCTCACTTGTCATCACCCAAGTCTTGACGACCAACTCCATCCCTAGAGAGGACCAACGCCTCAATATCTTCCAAACCCGAGCCGGAATTGATGGAAAGTCCATAAAAGTTATCATTGATGGAGGAAGTTGTCACAACCTTGCGAGCATCGATCTTTGTGAGAAACTCAAGTTACCATACATGGAGCACCCTCATCCCTATCATGTCAAGTGGCTTGATGACAATGGCACCATTCAAATTAAACACAAGGTCAACTTCTCCTTCAAGATTGGTCCATACCAAGACACCGTCGAATGCGATGTTGTGCCTATGACCGTGTGTCACATGCTCCTTGGAAGACCATGGCAATACGACAAGGGCGCACTACATGATGGTACCTCCAACCAATACTCCTTTAAGTGGAATGACAAGACGTTTATGCTACAACCTATGACTCCAAGCCAAATTATCACTTCCAACATGACGTCATTGCCCAAGATAAAGCAAGCTAAGGACCCTTGTGAGATGAGTGGTGAGAGAGTGATCCACCAACACGTGAGTAGTGCTACAAGCCTCAAATGAGTGGAAAAATCATGAGTGCCACGTCGCATACCACCACACGTGAGAAGAGTGATTTGAGTGTGCCCAATACTAACAATCCATCATACAACTCTTTCTCCTTGTTGTCGGTTTTGCAGGATACACAACCTCACCCACCACCTACAAGGAACACGCTACAAGATCTCCAACCACACTTTGATGACAAGCTCAACTTCAATATCTTCAACCAATTTGAACTAGGCTACGACACCGGAGATCCAACAAACATACAAGCTCAAGACCATGTGCACACCTGTCTTCCTATATGATGATGGAACTTCATCGAGGACGACTCGTTTTGAAGAGGGGGAGATGATGCAGCCCAATACATGGCATCCACCATTGGTCCACACCATGCTACATTAACCATGCCCACAAAGGTGAATTCATTCCATACCCTACCCTCTTTGGATTATTATGTGAACGGGATCCTACCTGAGACAAGTGCCAATGCTATGACCAGGCCCATGACCATGACGCCAACGGGATACGACAAGAAGATCCCAGGAACCAAGACCCCCAAGCAAGAGGCATGGAAGAGAAGGAGGAAGAGGACTCCCGGCGCCAGGCCCGGCGCCACCGGAATCCATGCCGGAACTTCCGGCAACCAGCCCGGCGAACTGAAGCCTCCACCGGAACTTCCGGCGCACAAACCGGCGAACCGACCCTACCGCCAAAACCACTCTCAGTAAGCCCTTCCGGCAGACGACCGAGAAAATCGGTCACCGCCGGAAATGTCGGCGCCAACTCTGGTGGCGCCGGACTTATCGCCGAAACTGCCAGTCTGTGTGATGTAAAGGGTTTGATGCCCAGAATATTCCCTCCCACCTACCACTTTGCCCCTAGTACTATAAATATCCAGATCCAGTTGGAGTTGATGATGAATGAAGGCTTGTGCCTAACCCTAGATGGGAACCCCTCTCTATAGTTAATCTATGAGTTGTACAAGGCCTTGGAGTTCGGTGTTCGTCTCCAAGTCGTCAAGACCCTCCTCAAGTGTTTGGTCTCTCCTCATCAAGGATTCTAGTAGTGCTAGGTCTCTCCCCTTTGGTATTCTACTTGGTTGCTACTCTCTCCTTTGATTTGGATTCTATCATCCGCTTGCCGATCTCTCCTTTGGTGATTCTACCTAACGGTCTCTCACCGAGGATTCTATTGGATTGGTTGTTCGAACCAACGGGAGCAAATCGAATCGGGTTGTGTTTGCGTGCGTTTGTATCTTTACCTTACGTTTGTGTTGCGTTCATCGTATTCATCGGGTTTCCCCTCACTCCCCACCTCAAATCCATGAAGATCGGGCCACCCTAAGGTCAATCCCACAAGGGGTCCCATATCAACTCTAGGTTAAAGAGAGAGAAATAAACTTATTACAAATAAGAACCAAAAATAATCAACTCATAACTATTATGCTAATAAGATTAGCATCTAACTATTTGGATTGTATTGCTGCTATTGCAATATTCTACAGAAATAGGTTATATGGCTAGCGATTATATTCCTATCTAATCAGCAACTTCGTCTTCATTTTAGTTGATGTATATGTTGACTTCCTGGACTTCATTGAAGAACTTGACCTGTTGATGAAGATTCCCTTGAGCAGAAGTTGATGTAGACATCGTCTGTATTGGCTTTAGAATCTAGAAAGGGTTAAGAAGATACATTGAGTACGAGCGTACTCAGCAAGTTCACTATAAAGGAGAGTTTGATGCACTATATCTACAGCCACACACCATAGGTTGTAGGAAATGTAGGTTTTCATAAATATTTCTTCAAAGGTTGCTTTATTCTGAAAAGCTATGTTTGTCAGCCTTCACAGGTTTACCAGAACTTTCATGGAGTTCCTTTCCTGCAGCCGCAACTCCTTCCCGAAACATGGAGTAACAAGTTACGGTTCTTACACTATGCAGAGGTGCGTTACTTTACCCATGAGAGACCTTAGCCTTGTTGCACAACCAAGTCATGACCTTGTCCATACTTCTCCGCGACCCCGTATACAGCGCAATTGTTTTATGTCCACACTCAAGGTAGACTTTTCCCCGTATAAGAACCAGTATAAGATCCACACTCAAGGTAGACTTTTCCCCGTATGGGGCCCAATATAAGATCCAAGCCAATCACTACCCTTCTCCGTGACCCCGCATACAGCGCAATTGTTTTATGTCCACACTCAAGGTAGACTTTTCCCTGTATAAAACAGCTATACCTTAGTTGGATACACACAACAACCATTAACACTAGAAATATGTCTTTTGTAAGCCCAGATCCACGGTAGGACTTTCCCCGTATAAAATGGCTATACCCACGATCTACAACTTACAAATGCCCAGAACAGTGTCTGATGCATGTGAGAGGGAGCCGATCCAGCTGACTTCCCCAGAGCCATATAGATCTCATGGTTAACCCGTAATATACGGCGCGAGAATCACTGGCGACATTAGTTGTTAAGTCCTAGATATTATGTTCCTTTACCACCGGAACTTTCATAGTAGGTTATTACCTCATGGTAAATAACCTATAATCATATTATTATGAAAAAAAGTGTTTTCTTACCTTTTTGAAATACAGGTCATGACAACACTGGATTTGCAAAATAATTTATAGAAAATAATCAAAGTACATGAGCAAGTGTGAACTTGCCTTTGTGATTGCAAGATTATGCAATCACGGTCTTCGAGACGATATAAGATCCAATATCTGAAATCAGCATCATTGGTCCGGTAAGGACTAATGTTTAAAGAAGCAATATGCAGTTATGCATAAGTAATGTTATGCATTTTTGTAAAACTCCCAAAGTGTATCCCTAATAATTTAAGTGAAGTGAACCTAGATGATTCCTTTAAGAGTTGTTCATCTTAAATTTTACTTCATAGGAAATGCATTTATAAGGAACTTAAGTCTTGATATACAAGATATAAAAGTAGAGTGCAATAAAAATCTAAGATTGAGATTAGTTGCTTTTTGGTGATTATGATGAAATTCTATGTATTGGGTTGTTTAATGGTTGAAGGAAATTGTTATAGAGTTTTTGTTTGAAGTGGAAAAAAGAATAACCTTCAAAGAAAAGGTTTCTTTGATAAGTTTTAAACAATCTTTATGGCTAATATAATATGGTCAATGTTTCTTGAAATTTGCTTAATTAATTTGATCTTGATATGCTTTAGGTCTTATTTGGAAACAGACCAAAGTGAACTATAAAATATAACCAGTTTATTAGACATGATGCTTATCAGCTTTTGAGACTAAAGTTAACTTTAAAAGGGTAATTAAACTTAAGGTGGAATTGGTTTTAATCATTCTCAAGTTTTGGATTTATGATAAGTATGACTAAGGTGTGGAATTATTCACTTTATATTTAAGTGAATGATTAGATTAAATTTGTTTTGCTATTATGAAAATAATATGCAACTATTAAATGAAAGTATAATTTGGATGAATTATTAATGTATTAGATTTAAAGTCATGTTAATTTTTATTTAGATATTAATATTATTCCCCCTTAATATCAGTGAATGATGTATAAAGTTATCTTGAAGGTTGTAGGTTTGAATTTTGATTTAAGGTTTCAAAATATAGTTATGGTTTACACTTAAGTTTTATTATAAACCATAGTTATGGTTTAGAACTTTAGTAATTAGATTTTAAGGTTTTAATATTTCTAAAGAAATATAATTATTTCTTACTAAAAAAATGTTCTTAAAGAATTTTCAAAAATAGATAATAGATAAGGATTTATTACTTTAAAACATTTAAAACTTTTCTAATAATATATTCAATATTTTTCTAGTGTAATAAATTAATTCAAGACCTTAAAAATGATTTTTATTTATTTTTATGTACTATTCTTATGTTTATAAAATTCCATAATGAATTAAATAGTAGATTTATTTTTATACGCAAAAATGATTTTTATTCATTTTTTAAGAATTTTCCTTATTTTCTGAAATTTCACTTAGGATTTAATGGTGTTAGTAATTATTTGCATTTATTTTACTTTAAATAAGTAAGATTATATTTTTATTAGGTAAAGATTATTTTTTAGATATTTTGATGTATCATATGTATTTTTAAGATTTTATATGATTTTTTTTATGCTTTTGTTTTGTTTGGAAGTATTTTATATAGGTTTAATAAATGGAAAAACTAATTTGTGGGAACAACTGGTTGGGTTATGGCCCAATTGGTCTAGTTGAATCAACCCAGTGGCCGACCCACTAGGCCCAATTCAGTCGGATCAAAACCGGCCCAACACCCTCTCGAATCTTGGTCACACGCCCAGACTCAAGCACGTGGATAGGAGCCTTATCCCTCTGGTATTCCTCTTCCACGCGCGATGCTCTTCTAGCACCGACGCTTGTCGCTTCGTCCGCTGCCAGCCTCCTCTGGCGCAGTCGCTCGTCGGCGCTGCCTCGCCACCTCCACCTATTCCTTTTCCCCTCGTCAATTCGGTTGGTCCACGCCATCGCAAGCGCGCCCGGCCAAAACCCTAGCCTTGCGGCCGTTCGCTCGGTGCCTGCGCCCCAGCGCCTCCTCTCTGGTGGTGTCGTTGCTGCTACTACTACCATGGGCTGACTGTGGATTTCTACTGATCCTCTAGGTCTTATTCTCCAACTCCAATGCCAGAGGGATGGCAGCTTGGGCTGCAACCCCGACGCTCATTGATGTGCCGTTGTGTTGCCTCACTATGGTGGTGACGTACCGGTGGTGTTACTGCGAGGATGCGCCGTGTCGCCACCTCCACCTCGACGCCGGTGGGATGGTGCATCTGTAACTGCGTAACCCTGTCATCGACGATGACTACCGTGACTTTGACACGCCTTCGCTCCATATGCGCGGCATCCATTGGTGAGTTTCGATTCCCCATGACCAACCTTTGGTTTGATGGCTCTGATTCACAGATATGATATGGTTGTGTGCTGCTAATCTATTGCTAGTTGATATTCCTTTATTTGGATGAGTAAGTTCCTCGGTGGTACTGTTTTGGTTAGTGATAATGTGGTTAAACGTTGAGTACTTCTGTGAAAATACTATGAGAACTTTGGTTCTAAGATTGAGTTAGAACTGTTGATAGAAATATTGTGTTAAGTGATTATTCTATTACCATTGGTTGATCTGTGGATAGGTTTGTGGTAATTGATTTGTTGGTTCACATCTGATGAATATCCGTGACTTGTTGAGGTATCTTAGCTCTAGCTTGATGCTCATTTGATATGCTTGGATATAATTTCTTTGGGATTAAAAACCCCCAGATTGGAATCCAATTGCTATGAAACATTTGTGTGTTGTCAATATGATAGAGAATAACTTTTGAGCTTATTCCTAGTATAATCTAGGAAGATGATATGAATTCATAAGTGATATTGTGGCTTTATTTGATAAGGTCATACACCGTATGATTCCATGATGAAAAGTAAGGTGGATTATTGCATTGCCAATGATGTGGGAAAACTGAACTAGAGTTGTGATGATTGTTACTAGTCTTGAGATATCTAGCTTATAAATGTGCTTCACGTACTGCAAGACAAATAACAGTAATGAACTTGTGGTGGACCTTTACATGATTTCTAAGAATGAAATGATTTCCTAGATTGTTGACTAGGAAGATGATTTGAGGAAAGTTGATAATTCTAATGTTTCTTGTAATCAAATGATGTTATTTACCTATGCAAGCTTTTGTTGGTGCTTGGATGTACTGCTAGCATAAGATGGGTTTGTTTTATGATGAATTTAGTTAGGGATGAATTGTTAGCTTTTGTTTCTTGTGGCAAATGATTTGGACAACTTGATTAGCTATATAGCCTCTAAATGGATAATTTGTTGCTGTGGTGCCTCACAAGAGTGTGCACAGCAGTGAACTATCACTTTATGTCTGGCTGTGTAGTTCTCTCATTTTGTTCTAGTGATATTCATCAAATATGGATTATTTGCAATATAAACATGATGCCAGGACGCTCTTTGCCAATGATGCACATAGGCTGAGGCCCTGATACAAAGAAGAACATATGCTATTATTCGGCTTTTTATTACTCTATGGTGAGCCTTGCATAGCAACTCCATGCAAGACTGAGAGTAACTTTTATTTCAATTCCTACTTGGGATTTGTGGGTATGCAAGCTTATGTTAGAACTGATAAGAACATATATTGTGTTCTTGGTATATTCACCTGTTGTTTGTAAAGTTGATGCTGATCTAGTACTTGTGTTCTTGTGGTTGTTCTTGATCAGCTATGGTGATATCCTTTTATCTTATTAATTTTCCTTGATGAGCTTGATGGTGGATTGCTGGTCTAAGCAACCAGAGCAGATAATATGATGGATTGATCTAAAATAGTGTGTTCTCTTAGAAGGGAAATAGAAGGAATGGATGTGGCTGTGAACGGAATAAAATTGTGAAGAACTATGTAGATCTTGGTGATGGTGAATGCTATGGATATGCACCGGTGCTTAGGTACTAAGCTGCGACTGCTCTGTCTCTTTTATATGCTGGGTCCTTTCTCTTCTATGTAGACAACACATATTTTGCATGTATGACAATGCTTCTTGAAGCTAGGCCCAACTAGATGCAAGTTTCCACAAGTGGATACTTGGTGCTATGGATGTGCTTCAGCCGAGATGGCAGCATTATCCCTATGTTGATATTTTTCTTTTGCTACCAATTGTGATTTGCCCAAATGCCTGTGCTAAGTAAAATGGTGCACTAATAAGAACAGATTTACTCAATGGTGAAACTTGCCCCAATATTTCTATCAATGATATTGGACTGAGACACTTTTGATAAGAACAGATACCACTATTTGGTGAAACTTGCCCCTTTTATGATTAGCTCAATGATGAAATGGTTACAGTGCATCACACTATTCATTCTGAGAGCAACCCTTTTAACACTAACCTTTTCTTCTTATTTTCTTTGTTTAGGTTTTCTCTTTTATATTATTGTAAATTCTTTTCTGTTTGAATAATGTAAAGACATTGTATTATTGTATTACTTTCAATAAAGTTTACTTGTTTTATTTTTATTTTATAATTCATTTGCAAACAATGTAATATATATATATATATATATATCTTCTTGTAATAAAAAATTCTTTTAGTTATTCCATTTATGTAATTTACTTTTTTATTTGTTTCCTGTAATGTACTTTCAGTCTTCTATTTTAAAAGAACAATAATATTATATGTATATATGTAATGATTATTATTGTAATCATTTCATTTTATTGAATTTTTTCAATTTACTCAATTGTAATTATGATTATATGTTCATATTATATTATAGAATAAGTCAATTCTTTTCTTTTGTATTACTAACACTTGTGAGTAATTATATCTTACTTATAAATAAGAATTCCATTGTTATTTATTATTATAATTCATTTCATTAAATTTTGTTTATTAATTGAGACTTGTAATTATTGTATATTTTCATAAATAAGAGTTCACCTCTTATTTCTTATTACAATTTAATTTCTAATTATTATTCTATTTCAAATTCTTTTAGTATTCAAATCTATCAATTAAATATTCAAATTTGAATTGTCTTCCCCTAAAACACAAAAGCATAATAGAGGTCATGTCGAAATCCATCACACATGTCCGTATGTTTCCATTAGAATAAGAGAGATCTCGATCCGTCTATAGCTTCTTTAGTTTTGCGCGAAAATTCCCTGGATTTTCTTATGCATGAATGCAATGCACAAACATGTGTCCTGTTTATTTTGAGGTGCTAATCCTGGAATGTTACAATCTTGAAAGTCTTTGAAATTTTTTCAAATGTTTCATACTTCTTCCTTATTAAGTAAATATACAGATATATTCACTCAAAATTCTGGAAAAAGCATATGAAGTTGAAAGATCCACCGCACATGGCTACACATAATGTACTATATACATGATCATGCACAATGTCCAAAAAGTTAGTCGTCCATTCCTCTTTGGCCTATGAATAGAGTTTTAATTATCATAAGGAAAGTCTCATAACCGTCATTTGATCAAAATCAAAGACTCCAAAAATCCAGTAACATGTAGTTTCTTCATATTTTTCTTTCCAATATAATTTAAACGGTGATGCTACTTTGAAAGTGATCTTTCAATCATTTGTCTTACAACATTTTAGCATTAGGTTTTATGGACGTGATTTCTCCAATTAGATTTGTAAATCATCCATCTTATATGGAATATGGTAATTATTTGAACAATCTTTGTTCTCATAATACCCGATTTAAATAAAAATTATTAAAACAAATCTTGAAGGCAAGCTTTGATGTCAACGAGAAATACAGACAACAGTTTGTTAGGTTTTGATGAACATCATCACATATTCTCTTGCTAGTTACTTAGGCCATTGTAGTTCATGAATTGTGTTGTTTTGAATGACATTTCATACCAACCAATTCGGTATCCAATACCCAAGAACCACATTATTCAACAAGCAAAGGATAACATGTATATCATCTATATACCTTAGCTGGACATTTCTAGTCTTTTCTTTTCTGCCAAATATTTTGTAGATTCTCTTTCAGCATTTCCCTTTCCTTTTAAAAGAATCTATAAACATCAACAATGGCGCCATACATATGACACATAGTCCAAAGCGTGTATAGTCAAATACTAATACCTTTGGACTTGCACTTTGAAGTAGATCACCATCATCAAATGATTGGCGTTCTTTCAAAATCCATTCTGTAGTAATCTTTTAGTGTAGTAAACATTTTACTTACATCTTATATTCATCATTTTCATGATAACTTTAATGATCAAGCTAATATAGCTTACAAAGGCGAATCACGAGTATAATTTTACTTTCCAAAACCTTTTTGGAGGATTAGAATGTCTAGCATCTCCAACCTTCGTAAATTCTCATCCAATGTGAGAACATATATTATACTCTATCATATTGTAACCAAAACATTGTTTCAGATATCGTAATATCTGTCACACATGATGGTTTCTGAAACAATTCTTTCAGCTCTTAGATAACCTTGATATTTAAAACAACTTTTGAATATCAAGAATCATGGAGGCAAACATGATACTTTAGATACTAACACTGGAATTGTTACTCTTGATTTAATACTACTTATTAAACTTCATGGAGTAGATGCAATATGTTGAAAGTTTGAAATAGGAATTTCAAACTTTAAATTGACACTTACAACAATATGATACTAGTTCGTAAAGTAAATATCCAGAATTCTATAGTTCTATTATGTCAATTACAACTAAGCATAAGGTGGTGAACGAATGCCAATGACTACAACAAATTATGCAAATTCACTTTGATTTAATTTATGATAAATTGAATTATACTAATCCAAATTAGAAATGAACTCCAACTCAAAAACGACATCTCTCGTGTCTTTTTGGTGATTACATGATCCAAATCCACTACACCAAGTCCGATAATCATGTGAGTCGGTGTAGCTTCAAAGGAGAGCATCTAAATGGGCATCATATCAACTATATGACTCATGCTTAACCTTTTGGTCCATGTTCCGAGGCCATGTTTGTACATGCTAGGCTCGCCAAGTAAGAACCTTAGTATCTGCGTGTGTAAAACTGTCTTACACCCAAAATATGATCGTGGATTCAAGTACACCCGATCATCACGTGATGTCTTACAGCGACGAAACATAATCGGTGCATACTTAAGGGAGTACACATTTTTATCTTGATAACTAAATGAGGGATCATCTTATAATTCTACTAAAGCGCCAAACAAGCAATATAAGATGCAAACAAACATCATATGCTATAGTGATATGATATGGTTCTTGCACTTGATCACTATCTTGTGCATCGTGGAATGATATTTATCATTCCTATATGTGTAAGGCCAAGGTCTATAGAACTTACACTATGTCATATTATAATTTTCAATAGTATCAATCCATACTACAAATTATAACACTACCATATCAAAGTACTTGCCCGGTAAAACAAAAAAACTAGACGCCTCTAATTTATCTTTTGCATGTTTTACGTGGTTGAGGGCTTTTGTAGATAGAACTGTTCTTACCTATGAACATGGAACCGCAACGATGATAATCAAATTATTGGCAACTCGTTGTAAATCGTATATTGACTATAGTAGGAGAGATCGACACCCTCAAACCACTTATGCAGAACTAGTTGAATGTCAAGCGTGGAACATGTCTCATGTGCGAGGACATGTAAAGTTTGTCCGGGCCGCTTCATCCCACTATGCCACCAATATCCAAAGTACAAACAAGAAGCAATAACATGATCATCAACGCCCACATATACATATGTGTACTACCCGTGCAAAGCATCTATGCATAGATCCGGCTCTGATACCACTGTTGGGTTCGCAACATAGAAAACAAAAAATTTCCTACAATGGGAACTATGTGCACCAAGATCCATCTATCTATCGAAAAGCTTTTTCGAGTATGAACTCGTTTGTGATGTAGTCGATCTCTTGTCGATCATAAGATCGTGATGAAGTCCATCTGGTCCAGCAGGTCCAGCATCGCAAAGCAGTGGTGCATCCGTGATCGCGCACACATTCGGGTATTCTGACAACCTCCGCACCCTCACTCTAGCGAAGCAGCAGAAGAAACAAATCCTTCCAGAAAAAGCCATTGGGAACATGCATCTCGTTGATCTAAGACCATGGGGAAATTCTAAAGGGAAGAGAGATCCTTCGCGAGGAGGTGTGAGATGAGAGGAGGAGATGGGGACTTTTATAGGGAGAGGGGGGCAGCCACCTCCCATGGCGTGGTAGCCATGGTGGTTCCCCCACCTCTTCCATCATTCACGTGGGTGGAGCTCCCACTCACATAAACATGCCTCCACTCACATAAAAACTCTTCCACTCAAAATTCCACTCACATGCATTAAATTTCCACCAAATTTAATGCAAGCTCTCATTTAATAAAACTCTTTTATTTATTTTATTCAGAATTTTTTAATTACATTAATTAAAAAACATTCAAATAAAACCCCTTGCAACATTTCAATTTCACATCTAGAACCAGTTTTAGCAATTTCACCCGAAACATGTCCGGTTTCCATTGAAATAATTCCAGCGCTTTCTTTTTCTTTCTCTGGCATATTATTTGCTCCAAATGGTGTCGGTATACCTTAAGTGTGTCACCCTACAATTCACGAATAATGTAGACATGATCGAGAACCCTCTTCGATCAATAATCAGCAGCGAAACCTGGAGATTCGTACCGACTCCCACACATTCAACAATGACTTATGTGATTGTATGAAGCTTTTACGTATGTAACTCAATCCCTTTGTCTCATGATATATTACATGTACGAGATTCGATCATCAGTATCTCCATACCTAGTTTTATCTCGTTACCGACATGCACTCTTTTATCGTTCCCATGATATAACATCCTAGTGATCACATTACTTGCTTGCAAGTTAACTAATGTGATATCACTGAGAGGGCCCAGAGTATATCTATCCATCATCGGGGTGGACAAATTCCACTCTTGATCCATGAGCCTATACATAACACCTTCATAGAACTAAACCCACCTTTATAGTCACCCTGTTACGATGTGACGTTTGATGTTATCAAGATACTCTTCCAGTGTTAGTGATTGACATGATATCATGGTCTAAGGACTAGGATTACTTCATATGATGTTATAGCAATATAAATACAATGGCTTTAATCGTAATGCTATACTTCGGATGAATGTTCATCACATCATTCCAACAATGTTGTGACCTCGTTATTAACAGCATCCAATGTCCATGATTAGGAAACCTTTGATCATCTTGTTAATCAACGAGCTAGTTTATAAGAGAGGCATAACTAGGAACTTTCTCTTTGTTTATTAAACACACATGTATTAACGTTTCCGTATTAATACAATTATAGCATGCAAAATAAACATTTATCATAAACAAGGAATAATATAATAACCACTTTATTATTATTGCCTCTTGGGCATATTCTCTTCACTATGTCATGAGGCTTGTGCTATCCACCTTTCCAAAGATTCACTTGCTTTACCCTCTTGTGGGCATGCCTATTGTTGTCCATGCCCCTCTCTAGATGCATCTTTAGTCTCCCACCACCACTATGGATCCTCGTGTCTATTTTGCTCCCGTTCTAGATAATGAGATTAGAGAGGATGAGGATGATAGCCCTCCCGCTTCCACCCCGTCCGTGCTAGGAGGAAGAATGCTAACAATGCTCGTATTCCATCCTTTTCTCGTGACTATGTTAAGGGGAAAATGTAGAAGGCCTCCTTTTGGGAAAAGATGTTGCTCTGTATGAACATTGATATTCGAAAGGGTCAGTATGAAGCCTACAAGAGAGACAAGCATATTCTGAAGAAGTTTCACCAATGGGACGAGGATAGTGATGCCGAAGGATTAGGTCCAGCTCAGCCACAACCCTCTCGCACTCTATTATATTGTTCGTGGGCTCAAGGTTCTGTTGAATAGCATGTGTTTGAGGATTATGCTTCCTCTTCTCTCCCTCACAAAGGCCTTGCTGCTGATGATGATCAAAGTTATCAAGGTTCCGAGGAGAGCTCAGATGATGACAAGGAGGACGAGGAGGATGATGAGTGATCCGGTTGGGAAGTGTAGTCTTTCTCTTGTCCCTTTTTGGTGTCTCTATGCCAAAGGGGGATAAGTTGCTATTAGGTGATGGCATGGTATTTGCATGGGAAGTCATAAGCTCGCTCTTCATTTGATTATTTCGCTGCTTGTGGATTGTTCTTATTTGCCTCTCTTTATTTGTGGGCCTCTGTTGTGTTTTATTCGTGGACATATGTTGTATGTCTATGTACGCGAAGACTATGTGGTAATTTATCGTATGGATTCATATCTCATATTTGGTGAAGATCTCTATTAATGGATGCCCTTATATATCAATTCACCACTATTGATGGTTCAAGGTATGAGTATTCTCTTGTCTCCTTGCTCCCAGGTAGGTTTGTAATATCTAGGGGGAGTGTCCTCTGTTGTTTTTGTGCATTTATATTCATATGCAAATCTATGTGTGCTCACTTCGAGGGGGAGCCTCTCTACCTCTTGTATCATGTGCTTGTCTATTATTGTGCAAATCCTTGTGTTGTCATCAAACACCAAAAAGGGGGATCTTGAAAGGGCATTTCTCGCCTTAATGATGGTTTGGTGTTTGTTGTCAACACAAGTGAGTTTTTACCATGTGCTAAGTATTGCAGGTTCATCAGTGAAAAGGCTCAAGACGATGTTCTATTTTTTCAAAGGAGAAGGGCTGAAAGTTTAATCAAGAAAAGTTCTTTGCTGGGTGTTTTGGTCTGCTGCCTCCCCTGAGTTTGGAGACTCCGGGGTCCAGGCCCAGAGACTACGGGGTCTTGGTCCAGAGACTCCGACCATGTCTCCAGGCTAGTCTCCGTCCCCCTGGACTGCAGTCTATATCCCTTCCCGGAGTTAGGTCTGGAGTCGCGCTCAGCACCAGAGACGACCTCCGGCCTAGTTGATACGTCCAATTTGCATCACCATTATATATCATAATTTGCCTCTATTCATTGATATATTTCTTATTATGAGTTTTTATTTATGTATTTTCCTCTGTTTTTGCATGTTGGATGATTCTTGGAGGATGGACTGCCGGAGTCAGGTTTCTGATGGAAAAAGAGGTGTTTTGATGCAATTTCGCAAAGATCAGAAAAATACCAGAAAAATATTGGAAAATTATATTTTCCCGGAAGACGAAGGAAGCCATAAGGGGAGGCGTAGCTGGGCCACAGGGGGCCCACACCCCCCTAGGCGCGGGTCCCCCCTGGGATGCACCTAGGGCAGGTGTGGCCCACCTAGCCGGCCTCCGACTCCACCCTCTTGCCTATATCTTCCTCTCGGAACCCTAATACCAAGGGAGCAACCATAAAAAGAATTTCCGTCGCCTCTGCGGGGCGGAAAATACCGAGAGAGAAAGAGCTCTCCGGCAGACAGATTTCTGCCGAGGAAATTCCTTCTCGGATAGGGGAGATCGTCTCCATCAACACCGTCATCAAGCTAGACTTCATCGGGATCATCATCATCATCCACACCATCATCTCCACCAGCACCATATCACCACTCCATCCCGCTGTAATAATTGTGTTAGATCTTGCATTAGTTCTTAGGGGAAACTTTCCCAGTGTTAATTACTATTGTAGTTGATGTTTGTGAGTGGAACCATTGGATTATTGTTTATGTTCAGATTGTTATCCATTACCATATCATATTTGATCTTGATCCATATGATGTCTTGTGAGTAGTTCGTCTAGTTCTTGAGGACATGGGAGAGGTCATGTTGTTAGTATTTGATTTGTGTTGAGTTATTATTCAATGATATGTAAGTTATGGTGCTATTCTTCTAGTGGTTTCATGTGAACGTCGACTACAAGATACTTCACCATTTATGGGACTAGGGAAATGCATTGTGTATTTGGCTACTAATTGTGGGGTTGCCGGAGTGACAGAAACCTGAATCCCCATTAGGACACCATTGCATAAGGGAGCGTAGGATCTCAGAGTTTAAGGCTATGGTTAGGTTTATATCTTAATTGCTTTCCTATAGTTGCGGATGCTTGCAGGAGGTTTAATCACAAGAATGTATTAGTCCAAGTAAGGTCGGTACATTAGCACAGGTTTATTGGAATTATGCCCTAGAGGCAATAATAAAGATGTTATTATTATAATTCTTGTTCATGATAAAGTTTATATTCCATGCTAGAATTGTATTAAGCGGAAACTTTGATACTTGTGTGGTTTATGAACAACACCGTGTCCCTAGAATGCCTCTATGGACTAGCTCATTGATTAATGATGGTTAAGGTTTCCTAACCATAGACATGAGTTGTCGATTAATAATGAGATCATATCATTGGGAGAATGATATGATGGACATATCCAAATCAAGCAGAGCA
Source organism: Avena atlantica (assembly GCA_910589765.1). Taxonomy (NCBI): domain Eukaryota; kingdom Viridiplantae; phylum Streptophyta; class Magnoliopsida; order Poales; family Poaceae; genus Avena; species Avena atlantica. Next base: position 308,349,234 of record OU342734.1, on the reverse strand, counting down.
ATTACATCGTGTCATCGTGTTCATCTTTGCGAAGCTTTTTCTTATGTCAAATATTGTATTCCTTAGACCATGAGATAATGCAACTCCTGGTATCGGAACAAAGCTTTGAGGTCATCAAACGTCATCCTATGAGAGGGTGATCATAAAGGTGTCTCTCAGGTGATCAGAAAGTACTTGTTGGGTTGTATGTATCGAGATGGGATTTGTCCCTCCCAAGTTGGAGAGATATACTTCGGGCCTACTTGGTAATCGATATCAACACCGCTTGCAAGCACGTGGTTAAGGAGTTAATCACAAAGTGATATCGGATTACGGAACGAGTAAAGTACTTGTTGTGAACGAGATTGAACTAGGTATGTCGATACCGACAATCGAATCTCGGGCAAGTAAAATATCGCGTGACAAAGGGAATATATATATGGGATTGATTGAATCCTGGCATCGTGGTTCATCCGATATGATCATCGATGATTATGTGGGAGTCAATATGGGTTTCCAGACCCCGCTGTTGATTATTGATAGAAGATCATGTCTGCATATTCTCGAACCCGTAGGATCACACACTTAACGTGTCTCGACGCTAGGATAGAATGGATAATTGGTTTATGAGTTTTTGTTCGGAGTCTCGGATGGGATCCAGGACATCACGAGAGGTTCCGGAATGGTCCGGAGAATAGGATTCATATAAGGAAAAGCGGTTTTTGGAGTTCGGAATTGTTTCGGATTGTTCGGTATTGTACGGGAAGCTTCTAGAACCTTCCGGAGTGGGACCAACGTGGCCCCACTTGTCGGGAGGGGGTGTGGGCCTACGAGGGAGTGCCCTGGCCGCATTGGGCCAGGGGCACAAGGCCCCATAGGCCCAGCCAGCCAAGCCCTAGGGGAAACCCTAGGGAGAGCTTCTAGAAGGGGGGGGAACTTGCCCCCCACTCCTCCCTCTTGGCCGCCGACCCTAAGCTTGGAGGAGGGGGCAAGGGGCATCCTCCCACCCCTCTATATAAAGAGGGCTGGGGGCGCACCCTCCCCCCACACCTTCTCAAGCCCTAGCCGCCCTGTTGCCCTCCTCTCTCTCTCTCTCTCTCCATCCCGACTGCGCGTAGGCGAAGCCCTGCCGCAGAAACTCTCCACCGTTTGCACCACGCCGTCGTGTTGTAGATCCAACCTATCTCTCCACCCCACTTGCTGGACCGAGGAAGGAGGAGACGTCGAGGTGCCGTACGTGTGCATCTCTCGGAGGCATCGCCACTTGCGGTGTTGGATCGGATCGGATCGCGAGGAGGAGAAGCGAGTACGACTACATCAACCACGTTCTGTCGAACGTTCCGCTGTGCGAATCTTCAAGGGTATGAAGATCTCATCTATCCCCCCTCGTTGTTTGCATCTCCTAGATTAGATCTTGGCTTCCCCGTTCGCATCCGTAGAAAAATTTTGATTTACTATGCTGCAAAACCCTTCAAGGTTCACCCACACAACACTTACAACACCAAAGAAAGTTACTCAGCTATTTGAAGCGAAAGCACTTGACAGAATTCCCATGTGTCCTCGAGAACGTTTGGTCCTTATAAATATTTCCACCGGCGTGTCCTTTGCTAAGAAAGGATTGGGCCACTTGTTGCAGTTGTTCGTTGTCTTTATTACTTGCACTTTGTTTTGTTGATTTATCAGAAAACCCCTAAAAATCCGTTTGCTAAGTATTTACAGATATTTCCTGCTCCATACCACTAGTCAACACCTTCTGCTCCTCGTTAGGATTGACACTCCTATTATCGAAAGTACTGCGATACACCCCCTATACTTGTGGGTCATCAAGACTATTTTCTGGCGCCGTTGCCGGGGAGTGAAGCGCTATTGAAGAGTGGAACTGGTAAAGGAAACTTCTACTGTGAGTATTGCTTTTTGTTTCTGTTTGTTACTTTGTTTTCAATATGGATAACCCACTTGGTTTTCTGTTTGGGAAAACTACTATCACTATTAGGGTAGTAGATGAACCACCACCTGTTGAGGTAGATCCTTTTAGGATACCTACAAGTATTGTTGATCGTGTTATGGACAATTATTATTTAGGGGATGGAACTGTTCATCCTGGTGATCACTTGCTTTTTATCCATGAATTATGCGGGTTATTTAAGTGTGCAGGTATCACAACTGAACAGGTGAAGAAGAAGTTACTCTTTATATCCTTGAAAGGGAGAACTGAAGGATTGGGCCACTTGTTGCAGTTGTTCGTTGTCTTTATTACTTGCACTTTGTTTTGTTGCTTTATCATAAAACCCCTAAAAATCTGTTTGCTAAGTATTTACAGAGATTTCCTGCTCCATACCACTAGTCAACACCTTTTGCTCCTCGTTGGGATCGACACTCCTATTTATCGAAGGTACTGCGATACACCCCCTATAATTGTGGGTCATCACTAGTCTCCGGCCTTGACTCTAGGGTCCCTTGATTTGCTCTCAGTACACCCCCCCCCCCCCCGGAGTCCAGCACCCACCCTAGAGACTCCAGACCTCCCCGGAGACTCCGACCCTGAAGCCTGGAGACTCCGGGGTTAGTGAAGCAACAACATATTTTGGGGGGGGGGGGCTATAAATACCCCCTTCTTCTCCAAGTGAAGGTTGTGGCTTCTACTCTCTCTCCTCCATTAATGTCGAGCTCCAACCTCCTAGTTCTTCCCCTCTAGCGACTCAAACTTGATGCCCCTTTGAGAATCGAGGGAGAAGACCTAGACCTATATTTCCACCAAAGGGATTTGTGTAAGTTGTTGTTGCTCTAGGGTTTGAGGAAATCCTAACTTGTTGAAGTCACCCTCCATATCTCATCCTCGTGTGTAAGAGCTTCAAGGTTGTCTTGAGAGCCTCCAATTCAGTTGTGGAGAAGTGCCCAAAGATTTTGTACAAGGTTCTGGTCGTCACCTTGAAGGCCACCGTATAGTGGATCGTGTGCTTGCCGTGAGGCAGGTGCGTGGGAGAATAGGGTGAGGCCTTTCGTGGCGCTGGTGGTCTTAATATCGCCCACCCCTCCAACGGAGACGTACTTCCCCTCAAACGAAGGAACTTAAGGATAACATCTTCGTGTCAACTCTCGGTGACTTCTATCCTCTTTCTCTTTATTGTTGTTACTTGCTTGCTTGTCATATAGGTTCTCTCACTTAGTTTCATATCTAGAGACTTACTTTGTGTCAAGCCTTAAATTAAAAAAGAAAAGAAAAATTGAGTAGAGCCTATTCACCCCCCTCTAGTCGCTCATAACGACTTTCACTTGTCGATCCCCTCAGCTTGAGAGAACGCTCGATGCAGGGCCAAGGCCATAGGCCTTCCATAACGTGACTGGTGTCCAAATAGTGAAAAGTGGGCCAGCTTGTCAATCGATGCCTTGAGAAATATTTTAGGAACCGGTCTCACAGCTTCATGAAAATGATTGATGCATGTAAACAAGAAGTGGGACCCATATTGGAATAGAAAACTCGACCGGCCCCGGTATCCTCCTTTAATCGTCTTCCTCGTCGCAAGATCAGAGAAAAAACCTCTTTTCTCTTCGCCGCAAATAATCTAATTCCCCACCTCTTATTCATGATTCTGTATGGATCTGAGAGGGAATACAATGTGGAGCAGAGAGAGAAAGAGAGAGGGGGAGGGAGGGCAGAGAAAGAGGCGATGGAAGTTGAGGGCAGCGCAGGCAGCTTGTACCGGCGGTTGGGGGCACGGCACCACGGGCTGGGCGGCAGAGTGTGTCGGTGGAGGCATGAGGTCGCGGGGTCTCCTCGATTTCTCGCCGTCTACAGCCTTCCTCTTCCTCGTTTTGGTCGACCTTCTGCTCGTGCATGCCAACGAGGGAGATGGCCATGCTCGTTGCTCAGATGCAATAGCAACAATATTTTATTGGATGACGAGTTCGGGCATCAGAGCACCTAGTTGTTCCGATTCCTTGGAAAAAAAGTGTGGCACCGCCTATGCAGCGTCGGGCATGGGTGCCCGATGCCTGAAAAGTTATTTGGACACCAAAAATCATATGCTATGGAAGGACTTAGCATACTCTAGTGATGACAGACCCTATAGCTACTTTCAGCATGCCACAAGACATGTTCCCAAATGGTTACAATAACAATATCTACCATCTATGGTACCCAACATATAGCAGTGGTGTATCATGGTGTTAACGCCATATAACAAGCACTATTAATGACATCTGTGTAAATAGACGTCCCCAATGTCGACATCCCTATAACCCAAAAGACATATACATGTCTCTGTCGATCCACCCACACATGTTCATACACCCAAAGGTAGATTCATGATGCCATCCCATAGTTTCAGTCTGTTGAAGCAAATGTCCCTAATTTCAAATAAATGTTAAAATCTTAGAGAAGCGACCTGTGTTTACCAATGACCCAAGGAAGACCATCCAAAAACACGGCCCTTGAATGTTTTTGTTCTCAACTTATCCACGAAGATGTTTTCGCCAGCCAGGTTCAACATAGTCACATGGGTTATTACCCATGCTAGCCGCAGGGCCACGAATATCATGTTGATATGCACTGTATTGGGAGACAAAACTCTGTCGATGATCTCCCACTCAAAGTGGAATTGAATGTCATCGCCTCCATTCCACCACTATCGCATCCTTCGTTGTCGTTATTCGGAGGCGACCCATCATATGTGAGACATGATCCTCTGATCCGGTCATCGGCACCTTTGAGGGGTAAGCTAGTTTTTCGCTCACGACCAAATCCCCGACCTTTGTCATGGTAGCCTCCATCACCGCCTTGCGCCTACCGACCACCTACGACGATCCCGTCATAGTCGACCTCCACCGATCACGCAACTAACCAAGGGCGGGTAGCAATCTAGGAGATCCCCTTGTCGAGCTGATTCAACGGGGGGCAAAGGTCTTTTTAGGACACATGGAGAGAGAGAGAGAGAGAGAGAGAGAGAGAGAGAGAGAGAGAGAGAGAGAGAGAGAGAGAGAGAGAGAGAGCACTCGCTGAGGGTGACTCAAAACTTGACTCAAATTCTAGTTGGAGGCAATTGACATGGATATCGCCCAAACCCTAGGAGAGATAGGAGAGAGAAATAGACTACCGCAGCAGGAATACATCGAGAGGAAGCAAGTTGTCCCTTCGTTGTTGGATTAAGCACGTTCGATGCCGGCACGGTGTCGTGCGCTAGGCGTATACAAGTCGTATACGGTATGTGTATTTGAGTAGGTTTTGTGTAGTCTGGTTTGGGTAGGAATTAGGATCCTAATCCTACTAGGTTAGCTACACTTGGCTGCTTTATATACCCGTGTAATACCCCCTGTAATCTGTACCAGAAAAAGAAAGAAAACGGAGGTGTACAAGAGGCTTAACACGGGCCTCTAGCAATCCAAATCATGTTCTTGCATGCGTGTTCCGGCGAGACAGAAATTGTTAGAAGAGTATCGATCCGTATCGTGGACCTGCTGGCTAGGAAAGCAATCTAGCTAAGCTAGCTAGGTACGCGTCTCTGCCAACATCCATCAATCAAGCAACATTTAGCTTGATCGCTAGCTTATATACATGCGCGTATACGGTGCTGCCTTGCCGGAGTTGAAGTAAGATGACGTCTATCTATCGTGTATCACTGGAAAGTATTCGGCGGACTACGACGCTAGATCAGGCTAGTTCTAACAATTGGTATCAGAGCCAAGGTCGTCGTCCGTGATCTGCTGAAAGTACTAGGAGGTCATGGCGATGGTGAAGTTTGGCGAGAGCTCGACATCGGCACCGGTGACAGAGACGGTGGGGGAGGCTTTGTATCCGCGCCTCGATCGCAAGGACTACGGGCTATGGTCACTCAACATGGAGGTGGCCATGGAGGCTCAGGAGGTTTGGGAGGCCGTCGATCCAGGAGGCGACGAGTAAGTCAAGGGAGGCACGAAGTACCGGAAGGATCGCCAAGCGTTAACAGCGCTCTATTTCGTCGTGCCGAAGGACGTGATGCAGCACCTCGTCGGAAAGAAATCGGCGAAGGATGCATGGGAGACGATCAAGATCTTGCACCAAGGTCATGCCCGCGTGAAGGAAGCGCATCTTCAAACTTTGACAAAAAGCTATGAAGAACTGAAGATGGAGGAGAGCGAGACAGTTGATCAGTTTGCCGCCCGTTTCGTTACCCTTGTCAACGCAATCAGGGGATATGACGAGAAATTGGATGAGATCAAGAACATCAGAAGATTCCTGTGTGCGACGCCGGCGCGCTACATGCAGATTGTTACATTGATCGAACAATGTCTCGACCTTAATACATTGACAGTTGAGGATCTCGTCGGAAGATTCAAGGCACACGATGAGAGAATCCGGATCAGCTTCGGTGATCCAAAACAGGTTGAGCACCTGATGCTCACAAAGCAGCAGTGGGTGACTCTTTCAAAATAAAAGCAAGGAGGCTCCACGAGCGGCAAGGAGAAGCAATGTCCAGCAAAAAAGTACATCGCAGGGTAGGAGGATGAAGATGACGCCCCGCCGCGGAGGAAGTTTGACATAAATAAAGTAAGGTGTCATAACTGCGGCGAGCTCGGTCACTTCAAGGCTGATTGCCGGAAACCACCAAAGGAAAAGGAGAGGGCTCTCATCTCCCAGGATGGAGATGATGGACCGATGATGCTGATGCTCAAAGTAACTGAGTTGAAGGATGAGGAGGATCCTCCATCATCGGCTACGGGATTGTGGCGCAAGTGGATCACGATCTACCGTGTGTGCATCATGAGGAACAGAGTGCCCTGTTCCCATGTGAAGCCACGTTTGCGGCAAGTGAAGCCTTGGAACTTGTTCATGGCGATCTATGCGTTGGAATCTCACCCGCAACTCCGTCCGGCAATAAGTTCTTCATGCTTGTGGTGGATGATCATAGTAAATACATGTGGATTGTGTTGCTGAAAAGTAAGGATCAAGCTCAACAAGCATTCGAGAAGATCAAGGAAGCCGAAGAGTTCAAGGTGGAGGCAAGGATAAGAGTCCTATGCATTGATCAGGGGGTGAGCTGCATAAAACCGTGTTGACCATGGCACGGAGCATGATGAAGAGTAAAGGCTTGCCAAGAAAATTCTGGGGTGAGGCAGTCAATACGGCTGTGTATTTGCTGAACATGGAATCTACTGAGAGTGGAGTTGGTATAACACCGTACGAAGCATGGTACAGATGGAAACCCTCGGTTGATCATCTTCGCACTTTTGGGTGCGTGGCGCATGTCAAGATGGAGTCCGACCATAAGAGTAAATTGGCGGATCAGAGGATTCCAGTGATCATGACGGGCTATGAAAGCTCAAAGGCATACCGTCTGTGCAATCCTTATACCAATAAGGTGGTTGTCAAGGGCGATGTAGTCTTTGAGGAAGAAAAATCATGGAATTGGGGATCCAACGAACCGTGATATCCAACTTTTCATGTCACGTGGGATCTTGAGTATGAAGAAAATATGGATCAACCAAGCTTATCCTTGTCAGCAAGTTTGGGCCCAGAAGACATTGAAGGCCTAGGGGGAGCTCCAAGCATGGACACCAGGCCAGAAGCACTAGGAATTCTCCCAGAAGACAAAGAGTTTGAAGAAAAGGCTAGTCTGTGGCCAGAAGATACGGAACTGGAAGGGTGCACAGATGCATGCGCAGCGATACCTGCACTTGTTTGCCCAAAAATTAGAGGAGGAGGGGAAGCTGAAGCGAGCCCAGCAAATGGGCCAGCAAGGCCAGAAGGCGATGGTCCAAGAGTGTGGACTGGTGGCCAGATAGATGGAGGAGACCCAACAATAGGGGGTGCAGATCCATCAAAAGGCTTTTCACGTGGTATAGAGAAGCTAGAAGAAAACCAATTTGAGCTACCTCCTACATATTTGTTCTATTGCATCCAAGAGCACTGGCAAGTAGTAGATCAAATATGCGAGGCATCGATGAGAAAGTACTTCATTGAACCAAGTATAATGTCTCAAGGCGCGAACAAAAAGGACAGTCGGCGTGAAGGCATGGAGAAGGGCGCGGACAAAAAGGATTGTCGGCGTGAAGCCATGAAGAAGCCGACAAGAGCAAAGACGGCGACATGGGTGCCACAAGAGATGACGAAAGCAATGTCGAAGAGGATGCCAGGAGCCGCGAAAGCAATGTCGTGGATGACGCCCGCGAGGAGCAGCCGGCGCATTTGGGATCCAGGTGTAAGTGAAGCGCATATCGTGCTTAGAGGGGTGAATGTTGGATTAAGCACGTTCGATGCCGGCACGGCGTCGTGCGCTAGGCGTATACAAGTCGTATACGGTATGTGTATTTGAGTAGGTTTTGTGTAGTCTGGTTGGGAATTAGGATCCTAATCCTACTAGGTTAGCTATACTTGGCTGCTTTATATACCCGTGTAATACCCCGTAATCTGTACCAGAAAAAGAAAGAAAACAGAGGTGTACGAGAGGCTTAACACGGGCCTCTAGCAATCCAAATCGTGTTCTTGCGTGCGTGTTTCGGCGAGACAGAAATCGTCAGAAGAGTATCGATCCGTATCGTGGAGCTGCCGGCTAGGAAAGCAATCTAGCTAAACTAGCTAGGTACGCGTCTCTGTCGACATCCATCAATCAAGCAACATTCAGCTTGATCGCTAGCTTATATACATGCGCGTATACGGTGCTGCCTTGCCGGGCTTGAAATAAGACGACGTCTATTTATCGTGTATCGCCGGAAAGTATTCGGCGTTCTACGACGCTAGATCGGGTTAGTTCTAACATCCGTTTCATAATATAAGATGTTTTTAGCTTAGTAAAAAGAGTGTATCTAGATTTTTTTAGTGTGTAGATTAGTAGGTTCCTCCAACGAAGCTACATATTAAAAATCTAAATACACTTCTTTCATAAAGCATCTTATATTATGAAACAGAGGGAGTGAAAGAAAATGTAGAAACGTTTACTTTTCTCGTTACTTGCAGTTCACGATGGTCGGTGTGGGTTTTATACAACCAACCCGCCCCCTGGCTTTTGCTCGATGGGCCCTCCCTTGTAGTCGCTGTTGCCGCTTCCCGCCTGTTGCTGATGGAGCACTGTCATTCGTCACGACAGACGAGTAGCACATAGGGTGGCATCGCATTATGCCCGGTCATAGGATATTTACAATAGATATTCAAAGTCCGAAGAAGAAACATTAAATCACCATATTGGCTGAGCCGTGTCGCTGAAGCGAGCCTAGAGCTACAGAGCTGGAGGCGTTCACAGGACTAATACAGTAGCAAGGGAGCATGGCTATTGTGTTTGTCCATTATAGATGAAAGTGGGTCATCATTAGGGTACCATTTATCCTTTTTAGTTTAAAAAATTAAACTAACCATTTTAAAATGATAACGTCATCATAAAAGTTACTCTCTCTGTTCTAGAATAAATGTCTTAGATTTTTTAAATTTTAAATAAATCTATATACAAAATAGTGTCTTAGATTTATCTAAATTTTAAAAAATTTAAGATATCTTTTTTAAGACAGAGGGAGTAGTTTATTTTGTTGAACTAAACGGGATAGAAGATAATACCCTATTATTGACCCAGTTCCATCATTACCGCCCTCCATTGCTATCAAAGTGATGCACTATAGGACTACTAGGTTGGCAGTAGTTGAGAGCCTAGTAACGGCTACTAGATGTCTTGTCCCTGGCATTTAGCACTGATGGCGCTGCACAGAGACATGCACGCGTGCTAATCATCATCGCGCTAAAGTTAGGCAAATAAATCTATTCCTTAGACCATCTTCGAATCGGAAAAGACTGTTCGAAGAAAGCAAGCAAAGTGAACCATCGCGCGAGTCGGTGGCGTTCTTCGCGCAATGCACACCAAACTAAGATGCTGGTTCGCCTTTTATTCGCCACAAAAAGAGAGATGCTGGTTCACCTTTTATTCTCGGACGTATGAAATCGACAAGGTGCATTATATTTAGCCGGTTCCAAAGAAATGGAGATTATGATAGCATCGTGTTTTTTTATTTGCTAACGTCTTAGTGGTTGGTATAGTGGTTTGCTAAACCAGCAGATGTCGAGCTGGAGAAGTTTTCTGGTATATTACTGATTTTTTTCTGGTATATTACAGATTTGGGCTTGGAGCATCACTATTTTGCTGTTGGTATTGCAAGCCCGCTTCAATCGACCCATGCATCGTTTCCATGTACTACTACCAAAATGACACTCTGTTTGTTTTGACCAAACAATGGCCCTTCCCTGTCTTCCAGCTGAAAAGGGTTCAATTCGTCGGGGAACCTTAAAATTAGCTTATTTTCTTCATAAAAGATGGCTTAATTTGCTCAAACATAAACGGCAGAAATCACGGGCCGGCGGCAGTGGGGTGCAGTCCGGCGGCGTTAGCTTAACCAAAAAGAGAAAAGAAAAAAGCACCCCCAAAAAAGCATCAGGTGAGGTTTAATAATGGCGTGGTGAGGGCAGGCAGGCATGTCACTCGTCGTACATCGCGGCACGGTTCAGCGATCACATGCATATCGTGCTCGTTTTTGTGGTTTGGTCAAACGGTACTTATTTTTTCCATGCGTCATTATTGTGTACGCCGATGCCGTGGCAGGTTTAGCACGGGAGAAACCTTTATCCGTCGCCAAGGAACTTTTTTAGTGCAACACATAGTTAGCGAGAGTTCACTGTTTACCGTATTTGGAGCGTCTCCACCGGAACCTCAAAAGCCCCCTAAACATCTCCACCGGGCCCCAAACCCAGTCCCCAACTGAGTTGCACGGTGAAGGCAAAAAAAAACAATGGAAAATGATTGGCCTCCCCGGGATCCATCCTCCCGATCCCTCGGGTCTTCGTTCCGCACAGCATGGGGTGGGCCAGCCCACGTTCCATCTTTTTCGTTATCTTATTCTTTTACATAGATGGAAAAAAAATTCCCAAACGCATCTCCTCACCGCCCCGGCTAGCTCGGCCACACCGGTCACCCGCCCCACTGTCATTGGTTGCCGGAGATCGAGCTCTCGCTCGCCCGCCGCGCCCGCATGCTCCAGCTCGCTCGGCGTCGTCTTGCTCCTCCGCCGGCGTGCGGCGTTCCGCTGCTCCATCTAGCCCGTAGGCTGGCGTCGAGGACGACGGACTCACCATTGGCATGGGCCTCATCGTTCCCACCGCTCCCCTTTCTCCTACCTCCGGCGAGGAGAGGTGGATGATGTCGTCCCGTCCCGCTCCGTGCCGCCGCTCACCTCTGCTACACGTGATGGCCGTCGCTGCTACACATGTCGGGTCCCTCTACTACACGCGAGCCTTCGCAGCTACACGCTTCGGGTCGTCGCCGCTACATACTTCGCGCCGCTGCTGCTACACGCGGCCAACGTTGTTGCTACACATGTCGAGCTCTTTTGCTACACGCGCATAGTGTTGTTGCTACATGCTACAAACTTGTAGCATGGCGCCGAGGAAAGTCTCCGGCGAGGTCACCGCGAGTCTCCGGTGAAGTCAGATTTGCTAGATTAGCATAAATTTTTTGCTACGCATGTCGAGCTTTTCTGCTACACACGCGTGTGTTGGAGATATGCCCAAGAGGCAATAATAAAGTGGTTATTATCATATCTTCATGCTTATGATAAATGTTTACATACCATGCTATAATTGTATTAACCGGAAACATTAATACTTGTGTGATTTGTAAACATAAAACAATCCCTAGTAAAGCCTCTTGTTAAACTAGCTTGTTGGTTAATATATGATCATGGTTTCCCGATCATGAACATAGAGATGTTATTAACAACAGGGTCATATCATTAGGAGAATGATGTGATGGACATACTCCTATAGTTAAGGGTAGCATAAAGATCAAGTCATTTAATATAGTTCATTTGCTATATGCTTTCTGATACATAGTAACCTAATTCCTTTGACCATGAGATCATGCTAATCACCATCACCGGAAGGATGCTTTGATGACATCAAACACCATACCGTAACTGGGTGGCTATAAAGATGGCATTGAGTGTTTGAAAAGTATGTGTTGAGGCACATGGATAAGAGTGGGATTTGTCCATCCATATGACGGATAGATATACTCTGGGCCCTCTCGGTGGAATGTCATCCAATTATCTTGCAAGCATGTGACTGGCTCACAAGGGATCACATATCACGGGAACGAGAAAAGAGTACTTATCGGTAACGAGGTTGAACTAGGTATGCAGAGATACCGATGATCAGACCTCGGATAAGTAAACTATCGCGATACAAAGGGAAATTGGTATCGTATGTAAATGCTTCATTCGATCGCAAAGTCATCGTAGAAATATGTGGGAGCCGTATGAATTTCCAGATTCCTCTATTGGTTATTGATCGAAGAAGAGTCTTGATCATGTCTGCATAATTCACGAACCATAGGGAGACACACTTAAGGATTCGATGTTGTTTAGTAGATATGAAATTTAAGTAGGGATATCGAATGTTGTTCGGAGTCTCGTATGGGATCCGGGATATCACGAGGAGATCCGGAATGGTCCGGAGAATAAGATTCATATAAGGAAAGTCCGATTTCGGAGTTCGGGAATGATTTCGATGTTTTCATCGGAGAGGTTCTAGAAGGGTCTAGAAGGTTCACCGAAACGGAAGGGGAATGGTCCATGAATGTGTCATGGGTAAGTGGAATGATTGGATCATATCCTAGGTCACTTGGTTTGGGCATTTGCAAGAGAGAATTAAAGTTGTAAATTGAAAGTCAAACGGGAGGTTTGAAAAGTCAAACTGGAACAATGGTTTCCTAGTGGAAGAAGGAAGAGCCTTCTCTCAATCCAACTTGGGTTTTGGGTTTGGATTCAAACCCTCCCCTCCCAAGGCTGCCCCTCCTCTTATAAATAGAGGGGGAGGGCTGCCCCAAACACACAAGAGCCAAGCTCTCCCCACACCCGCGCCGCCGCTGCGCCCAAGCCGCCGCCGCTGCTCGCCGTCACCACCGCCGCGCCGCCGCGCCACCGCCGCCCTAGCCGCCGCCGACACCTCCTCCTCCTACCGGCCTTCTAAACCCTAGATCGTCGAGAAACCCTAGATCCACCATAACCCGTACCGGCTTAGGCGAAGCCCTGCGGGTTCTTTCCTCTACTTCCGACACCATGTCGTCGTGCTGCCGGCATCACGAGGAGAGAACTACAACCTCTGCTGCCTGCTGGGAAAAGGGATAGAAAGGTCTTCATCGAGTACCGAACGTGTGACCGACCGCGGAAGCGCTGCCGGAACGCAGCGCCGGAAGGATCGTCTATGCGATCTTGAGATCGGAAGTGTACGACTACATCATCCACGAGAATCTTCTCTCGTTAACCGCTTTGGATCTTCGAGGGTTAGTACTCTATCGACTCGTTGCTACAATCTAGTAGATAGATCTTGGCTTGTGTGTGTTCATGCGATAGAATTTTTTGTTTTTCCATGCTACGAACCCCTACAGTGGTATCAGAGCCGTGTATATATGTAGATCTGTTGCACGAGTAGAACACAATGGTCATTGTGGGCGTTGATGCTTTTGTTGTCGATTGCTTCTTGTGTACTTTGCATCTTGCGGGATGGTTGGATGAAGCGGCTCGGGCTAACCTTACATGACATCCTTCATGAGACTTGCTCCACGCTTGACATGCAACTTGTATTGCATAAATGGCTTTGCGGGTACCTGTTTCTCCCAACACAGTGAAGATTCAATTTACAACAGGTAATTGAAAATACTAATATCAATGTTGTGGTTCTTGTTCGTAAGTTAGAACGACACTTATTGAAAGCCCCAAACCACGTAAAACATGCAAAGAAAATTAGAGGCGTCTAACTTTGTTTTGCAGGGGTGTGTTGTGATGTGATACGACCATGATTGTGATTATATATGATGTATGCAATGTTCCTTATTGTAAGTCGGCAACCGACACGAGCCATATGGTTGTCTTTTAATTCCGTTAAGACCTCTGTGTCTATTATTCAAAGTAGTTGTAATAGTTGATGCTGGTGGACGACAACCATGGAGCGGCGCCATTGACCTTGACGCACGCCGGTGACGATGGAGATCATGTTTGTGCTTGAAGATGGAGATCGGAAGCACAAGAATTAAGGCCATATCATATCACATATTATGAATTGCATGTGATGTTAATCCTTTTATGCATCTTGTATTGCTTAGATCGTGACGGTAGCATTATAAGATGATCCCTCTCACAACATATCAAGTTATAAAGTGTTCATCCTTAGTAGGCACCGTAACCAAAGCTCGTTGTTTCGAAGCACCACGTGGTGATCGGGTGTGTTAGATTCTGCGAGTGTATACAACAGGAGCAAGCCAGATTTGCGCATGCGGAAGCTAAGATTTGATCTTGACGAGCCTAGCATGTACAGACATGGTCTCGGAACACGGAATACCGAAAGGTAAAGCATGAGTCATATAGATGATATGATGAACATGTTGATTGTTCGCCTTTGAAGCTACATCATATCTCGTGATGACCGGTTTTGATGTGGTGGATTTGGTTCATGTAATCACTAAAACAATGTGAGGGATATTGTTTTGAGTGGGAGTTCAACAGCGATATGATTAAAAGTTGAACACTATTTATCATAAATTAAATCAAAGTGAATTTGCATAGTTGTTGTAGTCATTGGCATCCGTTGACCATCTTGCGCTTAGTTTTAATTGAGATAATAGAACTATAGAATTCTGGTTAGTTACTTTACGAACTGGTATCGTATTGTTTTAAAGTGTTAATCTAAAGTTTAAAAGTCCTATTGCAAACTTTCAGTAAGTTCTGGTTACTCCGTAAAGTTTAATAATTGGTATTGAATCAAGAGTAACAATTCCAGTGTTAGTATATAAGTATCATGTTTATCTCCATAATTCTTGATATTCAAAAGATTGTTTTAATATTAAGGTTATCTAGGAGCTAAAATAATTGTTTCAGAAACCATCATATGTGGAAGATATTGTGATATCTGAAATAATGTTTTATTTACAACATGATAGAAATATAATATGGCAAAGTTTATGTTCTCATATTTGATGAGAATTTGCAAAAGATTGGAGACGCTAGTCGTCCTAATCCTCCAAAAGGTTTTGGAGAGTAACATTATACTCGCGATTCACCGTTATAAGCTAAAGTAGCTTGATCATGAATAGTTCCATGATAAGGATGAATATTTAATGTAAGTAAAATGTTTACTGCACTAAAAGATTACTAAAGAATGGAATTTCAAAGAACACCAAACATTTGATGATGGTGATCTACTTCAAAGTGCAAGTCCAAAGACATTGGTATTTAACTATACATGTTTTGGACTATGTGTCATGTGTATGACTCCACTATTGATAGATTCTTTTAAACAGAAAAGGAAATACTGAAAGAGAATATCATAAATATATGGCAGAAAAGAAAAGACTAGAATTGTTCATCTTAGGTATATAAAGGATATACGAGTTATGGCTGTATTCTTTGCTTGTTAAAATAATGTGGTTCTTAAGTATTTGATACTGAATTTGTTGGTCATACGAAACAACAGAATTCATGAACTACAATGGCCTAAGTAACTAGCAAAAGAATATGTGATGATGTTCATCGAGAACAAATAAAGGGTTATTGTGTTGCTCATTAACATCAAAGCTTGCCTTCAAGATTTGTTTTATCAGGTATTATGAGAACAGAAGGGTTGTTCAAATAATTGCCGTAATCCATAAAATATGGATGATTTACAAATCTCGTTGGAGAAATCACATCCATAAAACTAGTGCTAAAATGTCGAAAGACAAATTGATTGAAAGATCACTTAGGAAGTGACATCGCCGTTTAAATTATATTGGAAAGAAAACATGAAGAAACTCCATGTGGATGGAATTTTGGAGTCTTTTGATTTTTAATCAAATGACGCTTGTGAAACTTTCCTAGAGATAATTAAAACTTCGTTCATAGGCCAAAAGGGAATGAATGACTAGCTTATTGGAACTTGTACATATTGTTGTATGAAGTCCATTATGTGTAGTCAAGAGCGATGGATTTCAACTTCATATGGTTTCTCCGAAAATTTGAGTGAATATATGAATATTTACTTAATAAGGATGAAGTGTGAAACATTTGAAAAGTTTAAAGACTTTCAAGATGAAGTGCAAAATCAATGTAACAAGAAAATAAAGAATTTATGATAGGATCATAAAGGAAGAATTTTAGTTGCAAGTTTAGCATAACACCTAAAGATTTGAGGAATCGTTCCATGGATGTGCATTTCCCGAAACACCATAAGAGTATGGAGTGTTCGAGATATGTAATGAAACCTTGTTTGACATGATAAGATCAAAGGTGTCATTTATAAAACTGCCATTATATTTTAAAGATTAAAAGCTTTAGAGACTACCGTTTTTCCACTGAAAAGAGCTCCATCATAATCCGTTGAAATGACACGATATAAAGTTATGGTTTGGGATAAAACCCAAGTTGTCCTTTCTTAAACATGGGTATGCTATGCATAAGAAAGATGTTTGCAACCAAAGTCGGATGAACCTGTCTTTGTATGTTATTTCGAATAACTGTTAAGTATTCCTCCATAACACCGGAGACAAAAGTGTTTGTCGCTTAGAACGTCAAGTTTCTTGGAGAAGGAATTTTCTGTGAAAAGATAAGCGGGAGGCCAATAGAACTTTGATAAGGTTAAAAGAACCTTAGCTATATGTGCAAAGTTGCGCAGCGCCGAAAAGTGTTCCGGAGGCAGCAACAATGCTCATGGCTCACGTGCCTCAAAGGTTGTGGTCATGGAGGTCTAAGTTCCTATTGAACCTATTAGGTCGGATAAACAATCAAATACCAAGATTTGAGGGTTGAGTCATTATTTGACAATAATGAACCGACTACATGCAAAGAAGCGATGATGGGCCCTGACTCCGTCAAATGGCTTGAAGCCATAAAATCCGTGATAGTTCCATATGCGAGAAATCAAGCTTTGAACTTGAAAGACCCTCTGGAAAGGTGTACGACCTTACAGTCGGTTTTGGATCTATAAAGAAATAGACATGGATATTTTCACATCTATGAAATAGTCGATATGTTGGGAAAGAGTTCACAACAAAGTTTAAAGGTTGACTATGACAAGTTTTGATCTTTCATAGCGATATTTAGTCTAGACAGATTAATGTAGCAACCACTACATGTAATTTTGTTATGTGGTAGTTGAATAAACAAAACAAGTTCTTCTAATAGAATTGTTACCTAGGACATGTGCATAACACGGTCCAAAGGGTTTTGTTAATTCAAAGGATGCTAAAAGCATATTCAAACTACAATGGTTGAAGTAATCATCACGGAGTTGGAATCTTCACTATGATGAAACTGTTAAAAGAGTTTAATTTCATCGGAGACAATGAAGATGCTTACATTTGCAAGAAATTAAGTGGGAGCGCTAAGACATGTTTCTAATACATTATGTGGAAGACATATTGTTGATTGGAAATGATGTATCTTTTATTAACACATATTAAGAATTTCATCCCGATGAAAGACTTAGGCAAAACCCAAATATTTGGCATCAATATCTATATATATAGATTGAGACACTAATATGGTTGTGCCGAAAGTACATAGATGATATATTGAATGAGTTCAATATAGAAACTATAAGAAAGGTTCTTGTCGCACATAAAGGATTGAATGAGTTCAATATTGATGATATATTCAAGTGTATTGACACTTGGTAAGTGAAACAAAGATTCAAGTATGGATTGATACTTGATGTATGAAATCACAAAGAGTATTTATATCAATCATACTGTGATATGTACAAATCCAGATATGTCCTATTCTCTAAATGTTATGATCAATACCAGAATGATTCAGAAGATGATCATTGGACGATAGTAAGGATATTCTTATGATATTTTGGAAGAACTAAGAATATATTATTTTGTAGAAATGACAAATAGATGGTTAGTTCATTGTAAAAGTACTACATTGATACTAGTTTTGTCACAAAGTACAGATTAAGTTTATCTCAATTTAAACTAAGGGTGGCACGATATAATGGAAAGTAAGTTTCATAATGGATTTGGATGAGTTCCAAAGTTAATACATTGTGACAGATACTGCAACAAAAGGTTTAGTATATGACTGCTATTATAGCATCAAAAGAGGGCATTTGTGTCAATTAGTTTGTTATCAAACTAGGTGTAGTTCACAGAGAAATAATGCTATGAAGATATATTGTACGACAATATTGTCAACATGTTTTAACCCCTAGGAACTAAAGGTCTCACCAAAGGACCAAATTTATACAAAGTCATCTCATTAGAGAATGAGTGATGCGTAGAGACGCAAAGACATGCAATTACACACGGACCTGAAAGTGTCGGATCCGGAGATTAGTTGACCAATAGCAATCGTGTAAATACAACACCGAAAAGCCATAGGTGTTGATGCACAAAGGTTTCAAACTAGATTATTGACTCTAGTGCAAGTGGGAGACTGTTGGAGATATGCCCAAGAGGCAATAATAAAGTGGTTATTATCATATCTTCATGCTTATGATAAATGTTTACATACCATGCTATAATAGTATTAACCGGAAACATTAATACTTATGTTGGTTAATATATAATCATGGTTTCCTGATCATGAACATAGAGATGTTATTAACAACAGGGTCATATTATTAGGAGAATGATGTGATGGACATACTCCTATAGTTAATCATAGCATAAAGATCAAGTCATTTAATATAGTTCATTTGCTATATGCTTTCTGATACATAGTAACGTAATTCCTTCGACCATGAGATCATGCTAATCACCATCACCGAAAGGATGCTTTGATGACATCAAACACAACACCGTAACTGGGTGGCTATAAAGGTGGCATTGAGTGTTCGGAAAGTATGTGTTGAGGCACATGAATCAAGAGTGGGATTTGTCCATCCATATGATGGATAGATATACTCTGGGCCCTCTTGGTGGAATGTCATCCAATTAGCTTGCAAGCATGTGACTGGATCACATATCACGGGAACGAGAAAAGAGTACTTATCGGTAACGAGGTTGAACTAGGTGCAGGGATACCGACGATCAGACCTCGGATAAGTAAACTATCGCGAGACAAAGGGAAATTGGTATCGTATGTAAGTGGTTCATTCGATCGCAAAGTAATCGTAGAAATATGTGGGAGCCATATGAATTTCCAGATTCCTCTATTGGTTATTGATCGGAGAAGAGTCTCGATCATGTCTGCATAATTCACGAACCGTAGGGAGACACACTTAAGGATTCGATGTTGTTTAGTAGATATGAAATGTAAGTAGGGATACCGAATGTTGTTCGGAGTCTCGGATGGGATCCGGGATATCACGAGGATATACAGAATGGTCCGGGGAATATGATTCATATAAAGAAAGTCCGATTCCGGAGTTCGGGAATGATTTCGATGTTTTCATCGGAGAGGTTCTAGAAGGGTCTAGAAGGTTCACCGGACCAGAAGGGGAATGGTCCATGAATGTGTCATGGGTAAGTGGAATGATTGGATCATATCCTAGGTCACTTGGTTTGGGCATTTGCAAGAGAGAATTAAAGTTGTAAATTGAAAGTCAAACGGGAGGTTTGAAAAGTCAAACTGGAACAATGGTTTCCTAGTGGAAGAAGTAAGAGTCCTTCTCTGAATCCAACTTGGGTTTTGGGTTTGGATTCAAACCCTCCCCTCCCAAGGCTGCCCCTCCTCTCATAAATAGAGGGGGAGGGCTGCCCCAAACACACAAGAGCCAAGCTCTCCCCACACCCGCGCCGCCGCTGCGCCCAAGCCGCCGCCGCTGCTCGCCGTCACCACCGCGGCGCCGCCGCGCCACCGCCGCCCTAGCCGCCTCCGACACCTCCTCCTCCTACCGGCCTTCTAAACCCTAGATCGTCGAGAAACCCTAGATCCACCATAACCCGTACCGTCTTAGGCGAAGCCCTGCGGGTTCTTTCCTCTACTTCCGACACCACGTCGTCGTGCTGCCGGCATCACGAGGAGAGAACTACAACCTCTGCTGCCTGCTGGAAAAAGGGAGAGAAAGGTCTTCATCGAGTACCGAACGTGTGACCGACCGCGGAAGCGCTGCCGGAACGCAGCGCCGGAAGGATCGTCTATGCGATCTTGAGATCGGAAGTGTACGACTACATCATCCATGAGAATCTTCTCTCGTTAACCGCTTTGGATCTTCGAGGGTTAGTACTCTATCGACTCGTTGCTACAATCTAGTAGATAGATCTTGGCTTGTGTGTGTTCATGCGATAGAATTTTTTGTTTTTCCATGCTACGAACCCCTACAGTGGTATCAGAGCCGTGTATATATATAGATCTGTTGCACGAGTAGAACACAATGGTCATTGTGGGCGTTGATGCTTTTGTTGTCGATTGCTTCTTGTGTACTTTGCATCTTGCGGGATGGTAGGATGAAGCGGCTCGGGCTAACCTTACATGACATCCTTCATGAGAATTGCTCCACGCTTGACATGCAACTTGTATTGCATAAATGGCTTTGCGGGTACCTGTTTCTCCCAACACAGTGAAGATTCAATTTACAACGGGTAATTGAAAATACTAATATCAACGTTGTGGTTCTTGTTCGTAAGTTAGATACTGCCAATATAAATGGTCTTTTTATGGAAATAAGATGTGGATACCATGGAGCTTAACAACATTGTCCATGAAGAGTTGGGCTACTTTTGTTGCAGTAAAAGGGTGCTTGAAGGGAAGGAAAAAAATTTGGTATACCTATCCACCACCACAAGAATGACTGAGAATTGCTCAGATTTTGGTAGGCCTTCTATGAAATCCATTGCAATATCTTGCCATGGGCCTTGAGGGATGGGTAAGGGTTGAAGTAATCCAGGGGGCATAATTCATGCTTAGCTTGCTGGCACACTGCACATTGTTTCACAAAGGTTTCCACATCTACCTTAAGACCTTTCCAGTGGAAGAGATTTTGCAGTCTTTGATAGGTAGCCTGTGCACCAGAGTGACATCCCATTGCTGAAGCATGAAAAGCAGAGATGATTTGAGTTTGGAGGCCAACATTAGCCCCTATCCAGACCTTGTCATGATGTCTGATAATACCATCTTGTAAAGTCAAACCTTGAGCACTGATAGCTAACTCCTGTAACAAGCCTTGGCCATGTGGATCCACAGCATAAGAATGAATGACTTCTTGCATCCAGACTGGTTGCACCACAGAGAGAGCTTGGAGTTGCATATTGTGTGCTACTCTAGACAGAGCATCAGCAGGCTTATTGTCTGAGCCCTTCTTATATTGGAACTTGTATTGAAGACCAATCAACTTGGTCATTGCCTTCTTTTGAAGTTCAGATGTGAGGGACTGATCATTGAGATGGCACAAGCTTTTATGGAGAAGCGGATGCGCGGAAGTACTACTAGATAGAGGGCGCTGAGCACATTCATTTCCTTGCCCAGTTTTTGTTAGACCCCTCCTTTATAAAGGAAAGGATCCCTGTGATTGCAATGCTAGTCCCTGGATCAATGCTAGCATCCACAGTTTAAGATGAAGTACACAGATACAAAGGTCGTTTATTACATTCATTCCAGAGATAAAACATAGTCTTTTACAACTCGGGCCAAAGGCCTAATACAAGAGTTTATGGAATAAGTAAATAAACACAAGTCTTCATCTTCATGTGCCACAGGCAAGCATGTTGAGTGTAGACTCATGACTCCTAATCATCATCGGAGTAACCTGCAACATCACAAGTTACAGCCACAGAGGGTCAATACTTTGGAATAGTATTGACAAGTGATACCTTAGTATATTTTAAGTGGACTAGAATACTACATGCATTTTGGCTAAGTGTAGCTTGGCTTGCTTTGCTGGAAAATAGGTTTTTCCTATTAGTTGAAAACACTGAGTTCTTCTTTGTCAAAATCATTCCCTAGGAGCCTCCAATAGACATTGGGGTCCTTCACCCTTGTTCACCCACAAATTTTTATTTAGAAGTTGGAGTGTTGAGATTCTTGTAGCTTCCATGTCTCGATGCTCAAAAGTGTCCATTTCCTTGGACTAGGCTAAGTACTTAGGTTTTCCATCTGCAGAGGTTGTGCACTTTCCCCACCAGACTTGGTTTCCCAAGACAGGACCTTTCAGAAGCTTTTCCTTAGTCAAAATGGACGCGCTCCAACCTATCAACCCAACTACCACCAACTATCCAAGTGACTAAGTTCTAGCAACCTATATGATCATGGCAGAGCCCATATTGCCAAGTGGTTGCACTGTAAGCTTTCTCAACACTTGGCCTCCAAATCCCTTTGTGCCTGGGTGGCATACCACAAGTGAGATACACAACCCAAGTCCATGGCCTTGTGTAACCACTCAACATAACCCAAACATTCCATTCCACCCAGGAGGTTCATTTGACTTAGTTGTTTTATTAAGAAAACATAAGTCTCTTGACTTAGAATATTTTCATCATAAACCATATAGATGTTCACCACCCTTGTTTGCTAAGTAGCTAGACTAAGCAGAATATGATAACCTAACTTAGGATAATTTCCTTAGCAATTCTACTATTCCATTCTACTTAGGATTTCCCATCTTAGCACTAGGCAAAATATCATGCAATATTTTAGCAAAATATCTAATGCTAGTACAAAACATAGGACAGAAATATTCATGAAAATATCACTTGCCTTGGTAGTGGGGAGAGTAGCACTCTTCACAGTCACAATCACTAGCAAAATCTACACAAGAAATCATAGCATACAATTACACACAATTTATATAAAAACAAAAATAATATGAATGCATGCATGCAAGATTTTACTAAATGTGATTTCTTTGAAAATTCTACCAAGTATGCTCATGAGTTCAGAAACTTAACATAACACAAAATTTGCCAACTAAACTTATTTGGCACTAATATAATTTATCTAATTAAATCTATATCTAAAATAGCCTTAAACTTGTTCTACAAAATAAAAACATTTTAACTGTTACTATATGCTAAATAAATTGGATATTCTGAAAGGCCTTGTTTCACTGAATCCAACGGTATAAAGTTTGCAAAAATCTAACGTGGCATTCAAAAGTTATAAGCATTTGAAGTTTGAATCTAAATCAGGTTTTAAATTCTGTTTTTAATCTAAACCTTGCCATGCGTCGCGTTATTACTGGCGCTTACCGATTCGCACCGGATCACCCTTCTGTGCCATTGGATCTAACTAACGCTGCACGGCTCAGATCTGTCTATACCCCTTCGTTAAGTGAAACGTTTCTACGCGTAGGATTCAGATCTGACGGTTAAAAATCTCCTAACCAAAAACGAGCGGCGCTACCGGCGGCGACAGGCGGCGGCGCGTCAGTCAGTGGCGGTGCCGGCGTTCTAGGTCGCCCGGGGAAGGTAGGAGATGCCTACCAGAACCGCAGGAGGCTGCTGATGCTCAAGGTGGCGATGGCTTGGGAAGGGGCGCACGGGTTCGTCGGAGATTTCTCGCCGGAGTTCGCGAATGCGTCAGCCACGGTCACTCGTCGACGTTGGCGAGGTTCCTCGTCGCGCTAAGCCAAAATAGGGGTACTGTCAGATGCGCAAGACGATGAGGATTCTAGGTGTATCAGTCAGAGGGCAAGGGGCGGTGGCTACTTACGGAGGGAGGTCGTCGGAGTTCGTGCAGAGGACGGTGGCGGCCAGTCGTCGATGTGGCAGAAGCTACGGGTCATGCGAAGGTAAACGGAGGGTGTCAGAAGGTGCACAGAGACTCACTGAACAAGATAAAGTAAACGCGAGACCGAGGGGAACTCTATGCTCACCGGAATTTGCCGGCGCAGTCGTCGGAGACGGCGGGGTTGCAGATAGCAATGCGCTCAGCCTGGTGGCGCTCTGGGTTCGGGTTTTGGGGGAGAAGAAAGAGGGGACAGAGGGGGTTCTTATAGCCTGGTCGCGAGCGAGAATCACTCTGCCAATAACTCGAATTGACGCCACGGATTAAAACCAGAAACGCTCGCGTTGATTTGGGGACGAACGGGTCGTGCGGGTGGAGACGACGCCGACGTGGAGATGGCCCGCTTGTCAGCGAGGCGCGCGGAGTTTAGGTGGGGTCTGCCTGTCAGCGGCTCGGTGCGTGCGCTTGCGCGTGGGAGTAGAATAAGAAGACCCCGGGTGGGCTTGCTGGGCTCGTTTTTCTGCTGGGCCAGATTCTGGCCGCGTGGCCTTTTTCTATTGAAGTGCCCTTTTCTTTTTCTAAATTCATTTTCTGGTATGAATTTTGATATGAATTCAAATCTTTTTGAAACCAAACTGCCTTGAGAATTTTTGCAGGGTTTTGTAGATTCAAAAACAGTCATAATAACTAAGTGGTTACTTTGCAAGGCTTGGTCAAGCTTGGTTTTCAAAGTAATCAGAGTTTTGTTCTAGTTTGCAAATATTTGAAAGGGATTTTGAAACTATTTCGAAATTTGAAATCTTGGGTTTTAAAAGTTTCACCTAATCTTTCCAGCAATGGAGGCAAGCAAACAAGTACTTAAACATTCAAAATTCAAAGGGTGATGGCTATTTGGGATAAATTGACCACATGAAATCATAGCTCAAATTTTATCTCTAAGTGATTTTTGAGAAAACCCTAAATGGATGAATGATGCAAAAGATGATATGAATGAGTTTTGAAACTATGATTTTTGGGATGTTACAAATCTAACCCCCTTAAGATGAATCTCGCCCTCGAGATTCGGGTTGGCTAGCAAATAGGTGAGGGTGGTCTTTCCGAAGATCATCTTCTCTTTCCCATGTTGCTTCCTCTTCGGTGTGATGGTTCGATTGCACTTTACAAAACTTGATAGTCTTGGTCCTGGTAACTCTTTCTGCGGTCTCTAGTATCTTGACAGGCTTTTCCTCATAAGTGAGATCACTTTCTAGCTGAACTTCTTCCAAAGGTATGGTATCCTTCAAAGAAGACTCTTCCATCTCTGGGTGGCATTTCTTAAGCTGACTCACATGAAACATGTTGTGGACTGCTGATAGAGATTCTGGCAATTCAACTTCGTATGCAACTTCTCCTTTTCGACTTAGAATCTTGAATGGTCCAACATATCTTGGTGCCAATTTTCCCTTAACTCCAAATCTTTTCACTCCACGAAGTGGTGATACCCTGAGGTAAGCTCTATCCCCAACTTCGTAGGTGACTTCTCTACGCTTGGAATCCGCATAGCTTTTCTGTCGGGACTGTGCTATCTTCAATCTGTCCTTAACCAATTTGACTTTCTCTTCGGCGTCCTTGATAAGATCTGTTCCGAATAAGCTTCTTTCTCCCACACCATTCCATAACAATGGGGTGGTACACTTCCTTCCGTAGAGTAACTCAAACGGTGCCATTCCAATACTAGATTGATGACTGTTATTTTAAGAGAACTCTGCGTATGGCAAACTTGCATCCCAACTTGCTCCATAGTCTAAAGCACAGGCTCTCAGCATGTCTTCAAGAGTTTGGTTGGTTCTTTCTGTTTGCCCATCCTTTTGTGGATGAAAAGCAGTGCTGAATTCCAATCTCGTTCCTAAGGATTCATGAAGCTGTCTCCAGAAGTGAGATGTGAACTGGGTTCCTCTATCTGATACAATACTCTTAGGCACACCGTGAAGGCATACAATTCTGCTCATGTAAATTTTTGCTAACTTGGCACTTGTATAGGTGGTCTTCACAGGTATGAAATGAGCCACTTTAGTTAGGCGATCCACCACTACCCATATGGAATCATACCCTGACCTGGTCCTTGGTAATCCGGTAATGAAATCCATACCAATATTTTCCCACTTCCATTCAGGAATAGGCAGTGGTTGAAGCAAACCCGCTGGTTTCTGGTGCTCCGCTTTGACTCTGCTACACACATCACACAAAGCAATATGTTCGGCGATGTCCCTTTTGAGATTGTTCCACCAAAACCTTTCCTTCATGTCCATGTACATCTTAGTATTTCCCGGGTGAATAGAATACGGAGAGTTGTGTCCTTCTTGTAGGATCAGTTTCCGCAACTCTGGGTCTCGTGGAACGCATATACGTTTCCCGTGCCATAAGGTACCCTGTTCGTCAACACGGAAACTCTTAGCCTTCCCTAGACTAATATTTTCCTTAATCTTTCCAATTTCCTCATCAGTCTTCTGAACTTCTCGGATTTTGTCCAATAGAGTGGTTTGAACATCTAAGGACATGAGATATCCTTCTGGTACAATTTCCAATCTGAGTTCTTTGAATTGCTTACACAAGTCATCTGGCAATTCCCCTTTTGTAAGGCCATTTACAAATGTCTTACGACTTAGAGCGTCAGCTACTACATTTGCTTTACCGGGGTGGTATTGCAAACTTAAGTCGTAATCCTTGATAAGTTCTAGCCATCTTCTTTGTCTCATGTTGATTTCCTTCTAGGTGAAGATATACTTCAAGCTTTTATGTTCGGTGAACACTTCACAACGCTTTCCCAAAAGGTAATGTCTCCATGTTTTGAGTGCATGGACGACAGAGGCTAACTCCAAATCATGAGTAGGATAGTTTACTTCATGAGTTTTGAGTTGTCTCGAGGCATAGGCTACGACTTTACCATCTTGCATAAGTACGGCACCCAAACCTTGATGAGACGCATCACAATATACCTGGAAATCCTTTTCTAAATCTGGCAGACATAGAACTGGTGCTGTCACAAGTCTCTTCTTTAATTCTTGGAAACTGACTTCACAACCTTCAGTCCAAGCAAACTTCTTGTCCTTCTTTAGCAATTCTGTCATTGGCTTAGCAACCTTCGAGAAATTTTCAATGAACCTTCTGTAGTAACCTGCTAAGCCGAGGAAACTACGAACTTCTTTCGCATTCTTGGGTGATTCCCATTCTGTCACAGCTGAAACCTTTGCAGGATCAACTGCCACACCATCTTTTGTCATCACATGACCAAGAAAACCAACTTTCTCCAACCAGAACTCACACTTGCTGAATTTGGCATATAGTTTATGTTCCCTCAGTTTCTCAAGTATCAAGCGTAAGTGTCTTTCATGCTCTTCCTTGCTCTTGGAGTAGACCAAGATGTCATCGATGAAAACGACAACGAACTTGTCAAGGAATTCCATGAATACCTTGTTCATCATATTCATGAAGTATGCCGGATCATTGGTTAAACCAAAGGGCATCACGGTATACTCATACAATCCATACCTTGTGGTGAAAGCCGTTTTTGGTATGTCTTGCTCTCGTATCTTGAGTTGAAAATAGCCTGACCGGAGATCAATCTTCGAGAATACACATGCTCCTTCTAGCTGATCAAATAAGTCGTTGATTCTTGGCAAAGGATATTTGTTCTTGATAGTAACCTCGTTGAGAGAACGGTAGTCAATACATAACCTTTGTGTTCTATCCTTCTTCTCCACGAACAATACTGGGGCTCCCCAAGATGAAGAACTTGGTTTAATAAACCCTTTCTGCAACTGTTCTCCTAACTGCTTCTTGAGCTCTTTCAGTTCATCAACTGACATTTTGTACGGTCTCTTAGCTATTGGTCCTGATCCTGGCACCAAATCTATCAGAAACTCCACCTCTCTATCCGGAGGCATTCCTGGTAGCTCTTCCGGAAACACATCCGGATACTCACATACTATTGGTACACTGTCCATGCTAACCCCCTTAAGAGAATTCAGCTTACTTCCTTTGGATTCAAAGTTTGACTTAAATTTTATTCTTTTTCCTTCGGGGGTTGTGAGTGTAACGGTACGATTGGCACAATCTAATATTCCTTCATACTTAGCCATCCAGTCCATTCCCAAAATTACATCTAGTCCTTGGGAATCTAGGATTATCAGGCTTACTGGAAATTTATGCTTACCAAACTCTATGGTGAGATCCCGGCATCCAAGGCTTACTATCATGTCTCCCCCTGGAGAACTAACTTTTATTGGACACCCAATGTTTTCTGATGCAAACCCATTTATATCAACAAATGCCTTTGATATGAATGAATGAGATGCACCGGTATCAAAGAGTACAAATGCTGAAATTGAATTGAGTCTGAACTTACCAGCCACGGCATCAGGTTCCTCATAGACCTCTTCCACATTGATGTGGTTAACCTGTCCTTTCTGAAAAGGATTTGGCTTGTTAGGTCCTTCAACTTTCTTCTCAGGGCACTCATTAGCATAATGCCCCAGCTTTTTTCATTTGAAGCACTCAACCTGACTGATGTCCTTTTTAGGAGGTTGGCCTCCACTTCCACTACCATTTCCACCATAGTGGCTCTTATGTCCACCCTTGTGGTTCTTGTACTTGTCCTTGTCATGGCTGCGATGATGCTTGTTGTCATGACGGTTGTGGTTGTGCTTGCTAAATTTCCCATGTTTATGGGATCCTGAGCTGCCACTGTCATCATAGTGAGATCGTTTGTGAGACGATCCCGAGCTGTGCTTGTCGGAGTGTTTCCTCTTTCTACTCTCGACTTGCTTCATTTTACTCTCCAAAATAGCAGCCTTGTCACACAAAGACTGATAAGTTGGAACATATGCCACAGCCAACTATAGATTCAGCTCATCATTTAAGCCTTCCAGAAATTTTTCCTTTCTTTTGGCATCTGTGTCAACCTCATCCGGTGCATAGCGCGCCAGATTGTTGAACTCTTCTATGTATTCTGCCACGCTGCGGTGGCGCTGTTTCAGGTTGTGAAACTCCTTCTTTTTCAGACTCATCATTCCTGATGAGATATGAGCGGTGCGAAAGCCATCTTCAAAGATAGCCCAAGTCACCTCATCAATAGGAGTGGTGATTTGGAAGTTGTCCCACCATGTGGCGGCTGGTCCTTCCAACAGATGTGCTGCGAATCTGACTTTTTCAGCATCCGTGCAGCCCACGGTCACTAAGTCCTTGTTCACGGAACGTAGCCAGTCGTTGGCCACCATGGGATCAGTTGTTCCCGAAAACTTTGCTGGCCTCAAACGCAGAAATCTGGTGAGCATATCAAAACCCGGAGGGTTATTGTTGTTTTTGTTGTTGTTGTTGTTGTTGTTGTTGTTGTTGTTGTTGTTGTTGTTGTTGTTGTTGTTGTTGTTATTGTTGTTGGGGTTGTTGTTATTCTGGTTTTGGATGAATGTTGTCATCATTTGCATAAGCTGTGTTTGCGCATTCATCATTTGCTGCATTTCCGGGGTGATGTTGTTGGGGTTGGGGTTTGCGCGACGGGGAGGCATCTGTGGTTTGTTCAAATAGATAAGTATGAGATACCCATAGATGTTTCATGCACAATACATCATAAGAAAACACATAACAAACATCATAAGAATAAAAGTTCAACAACCACATAATAAGCTCATGAAGTAAAACACACAAGTGGCAAGCCATCCACATGTCGGATGGTCCAATAATAAGTTCACAATAACAAGTATGAATAAGAAAGGTAAACGAGTAGTCAAGTCTACTCATCAGCGTCAATCTCTTCCTCGACGAAGGTAAGACCTGCGTTCTCCATCGCGGTCTTGTTCTCCTCAATCGTAGTGGTCAAAGAATCGACCTTGGCCTTGAGAGTCCTCTTCTGGGAGCGAAGCCTCTCAATAACCATCTGCTGCTGCTCAAGCTCGAAGTCCTTGGACTTCAGTTCCTCGGTCATGTCCCGGATCCTCTTGTTCCTATCCTGGACGCGTTTCTCTTGACTCTTGAACTTGCGGTCCTGGGCCTCGAACTTTGTCTCCATCTCCTTGATCATCTCATCCTGCTGCGCAAAAAGCTTGTCCTTCTCGCGAAGCTGCACCTGAAGCTCGTCATTACCTAGCATGACGTTCGTCCTGTCCGTATCTACGTGCCTGAGAAGAGTCTCTAAGTCCTGAAGATAAAGACGTATCGGCTCCGCAGTGCTCCTCGAGTCGTCCTCAAAGTCGATGGACTCTCCATCAACATCACGTCTCCCAAAGACGTGGAAGTGAGTGCCTCTAACCTGACGGGAATGACGGCCTAACAGTCGTCCTATCAGATCCTGCATGACTACCTCCATGCCTCTCTCCCTGTCGTCGTGCATCAGCTTGAAGACGATGGCCTCCGTGGTAGGCTCAGTCTGGCGTCCGGGCTGATTCACTTTGAAGCCCCAGAGGTCCTTCCTCTCGAACTTGGTGAGTGGGTAAACCGTAATGGTAGGAAGAGGGAGATCAAGCAGAGTAGTAAGCTCAATGATACGGGGACCAAAACGAGTAACCCGAAACTCCTCAACAGTGCTGATGGCAATAGGCATCTATTTATATGATTGAAAAAGTTAGTACAATGCAATTCAAGGTAAATCAAGACAAACATTCATACATATCCATGAAACATAATTGTCACACAAGTCATGCATACATAAGTCCATTTCATCATTCAAGGTCCATACTTATTTAAAATATCTTTTGGAAATAAGGTGATAAGTGGTGGTCCAACTAACGAAGTTTCTTACAATCCAATCTCATGGGATCTATTATTAAACACAATGTTCCTAGAGGCAATCCACCAATCTTGCTCTCTTGACTCTATCACCAAGTCAATAACATCTCCCTTATCTCTTGGTTGGTGTCTTCCAACTCTTGAGTAAGCTCCTTCTCTTTCTCTAAGTCCTTTTGGAGGTTGAGCATTCTGCACTTGACTCTAGCACTTAGTTCCTTGATAGTCCTCCAAGCTGCATCCCTGGCTGACTCAAAGAATGTGGGGTGCATTGTTGTGTTGGTGTACATGCAGAATCCCCTTTCTTTGTGGTTGTCTTCCTTGTTTTTGTACAAGTGAAGTTGCACCCACCAATACTCCACTCCTTCATCCATCACCGGAAAGCCCTTGTACACGGCTTCACCATGTGCATCCATTGCTTCCATGAGGTCCTTGAGAACACTCGGAAACTCAGTTTCACACTTCAAGGTCATGGTCATGAGTGGTCCTTTCTTCACGGCTTCGTTGATGGAGTTCATCTACAAAGGAAGTTGAAAGAGATTAGAAAAGTTTTACGAGAAGAATAGACAAGTATAGAAGTAGTTGAATTTTTTTTTCCTTAGTGGTTTTCCAATCCTAGGGTCATAATCCTACAGGAAACACAGTGCTCTGATACCATCTGTTAGACCCCTCCTTTATAAAGGAAAGGATCCCTGTGATTGCAATGCTAGTCCCTGGATCAATGCTAGCATCCACAGTTTAAGATGAAGTACACAGATACAAAGGTCGTTTATTACATTCATTCCAGAGATAAAACATAGTCTTTTACAACTCGGGCCAAAGGCCTAATACAAGAGTTTATGGAATAAGTAAATAAACACAAGTCTTCATCTTCATGTGCCACAGGCAAGCATGTTGAGTGTAGACTCATGACTCCTAATCATCATCGGAGTAACCTGCAACATCACAAGTTACAGCCACAGAGGGTCAATACTTTGGAATAGTATTGGCAAGTGATACCTTAGTATATTTTAAGTGGACTAGAATACTACATGCATTTTGGCTAAGTGTAGCTTGGCTTGCTTTGCTGGAAAATAGGTTTTTCCTATTAGTTGAAATCACTGAGTTCTTCTTTGTCAAAATCATTCCCTAGGAGCCTCCAATAGACATTGGGGTCCTTCACCCTTGTTCACCCACAAATTTTTATTTAGAAGTTGGAGTGTTGAGATTCTTGTAGCTTCCATGTCTCGATGCTCAAAAGTGTCCATTTCCTTGGACTAGGCTAAGTACTTAGGTTTTCCATCTGCAGAGGTTGTGCACTTTCCCCACCAGACTTGGTTTCCCAAGACAGGACCTTTCAGAAGCTTTTCCTTAGTCAAAATGGACGCGCTCCAACCGATCAACCCAACTACCACCAACTGTCCAAGTGACTAAGTTCTAGCAACCTATATGATCATGGCAGAGCCCATATTGCCAAGTGGTTGCACTGTAAGCTTTCTCAACACTTGGCCTCCAAATCCCTTTGTGCCTGGGTGGCATACCACAAGTGAGATACACAACCCAAGTCCATGGCCTTGTGTAACCACTCAACATAACCCAAACATTCCATTCCACCCAGGAGGTTCATTTGACTTAGTTGTTTTATTAAGAAAACATAAGTCTCTTGACTTAGAATATTTTCATCATAAACCATATAGATGTTCACCACCCTTGTTTGCTAAGTAGCTAGACTAAGCAGAATATGATAACCTAACTTAGGATAATTTCCTTAGCAATTCTACTATTCCATTCTACTTAGGATTTCCCATCTTAGCACTAGGCAAAATATCATGCAATATTTTAGCAAAATATCTAATGCTAGTACAAAACATAGGACAGAAATATTCATGAAAATATCACTTGCCTTGGTAGTGGGGAGAGTAGCACTCTTCACAATCACAATCACTAGCAAAATCTACACAAGAAATCATAGCATACAATTACACACAATTTATATAAAACAAAAATAATATGAATGCATGCATGCAAGATTTTACTAAGTGTGATTTCTTTGAAAATTCTACCAAGTATGCTCATGAGTTCAGAAACTTAACATAACACAAAATTTGCCAACTAAACTTATTTGGCACTAATATAATTTATCTAATTAAATCTATATCTAAAATAGCCTTAAACTTGTTCTACAAAATAAAAACATTTTAACTGTTACTATATGCTAAATAAATTGGATATTCTGAAAGGCCTTGTTTCACTGAATCCAACGGTATAAAGTTTGCAAAAATCTAACGTGGCATTCAAAAGTTATAAGCATTTGAAGTTTGAATCTAAATCAGGTTTTAAATTCTGTTTTTAATTTAAACCTTGCCACGCGTCGCGTTATTACTGGCGCGTACCAGTTCGCACCGGATCACCCTTCTGTGCCGTTGGATCTAACTAACGCTGCACGGCTCAGATCTGTCTATACCCCTTCGTTAAGTGAAATGTTTCTACGCGTAGGATTCAGATCTGACGGTTAAAAATCTCCTAACCAAAAACGAGCGGCGCTACCGGCGGCGATAGGCGGCGGCGCGTCAGTCAGTGGCGGTGCCGTCGTTCTAGGTCGCCCGGGGAAGGGAGGAGATGCCTACCAGAACCGCAGGAGGCTGCTGATGCTCAAGGTGGCGATGGCTTGGGAAGGGGCGCACGGGTTCGTCGGAGATTTCTCGCCAGAGTTCGCGAATGCGTCAGCCACAGTTAGTTGTCTGAAGGGAATATGCCCGAGAGGCAATAATAAAGTGGTTATTATCGTATTCCTTGTTTATGATAAATGTTTATTTTGCATGCTATAATTGTATTAATACGGGAACGTTAATACATGTGTGTTTAATAAACAAACAGAAAGTTCCTAGTTATGCCTCTCTCATAAACTAGCTCGTTGATTAACAAGATGATCAAGGTTTCCTGATCATGGACATTGGATGTTGTTAATAACGGGATCACAACATTAGTGTAATGATGTGATGAACACTCATCCGAAGTATAGCATTACGATCAAAGTCATTGAGTTTATATTGCTATAACAACTTACGAAGTGATCCTAATCCTTAGACCATGAGATCATATCAATCACTAACACCGGAAGAGTTTCTTGATAACATCAAACGTCACACCGTAACAGGGTGATTATAAAGATGGATTCAGAAATAATAAAGTGTTATGTTGAGGCTCATGGATCAAGAGTGGAATTTGTTCATCCCGATGACGGATAGATATACTCTGGGCCCTCTCGGTGATATCACATTGATTAGCTTGCAAGCAAGTGATTTGATCACTAGAATGTTATATCACGGGAACGAGAAAAGAGTGCATGTCAGTAACGAGATCAAACTAGGTATGGAGATACCGATGATCGAATCTCGGACATGTAATATATCGCGAAACAAAAGGATTAAGATACTAGCGTAAAAGGTTCCGACGATCACAAGAAAGTCATCGTTGAATGTGTGGGAGTCAGTATGGGTCTCCAGATCCCGCTTCTGATTATTTATCCGAGAGGGGTCTCGATCATGTCCGCATTATTCACGAACCGTAGGGTGACACACTTAAGAGACACCGACATCCAATTGGAGCAAAAGTTTCATGCCGAAAAGAAAAGGAAAGCGTAGGAATTTATTTCACTAGACACCGAAACTGTTTCGGTTGAAATTGCTGAAACTGGTTCTGCATGTGAAATGGAATACTAGCAAGGGGTTTTATGTGAATGTTTGTTAATTAAAGTAATTAACAAAATTTTGAATAAATAAATAAAAGAGTTTTATTTAAATGAGAGCTTGCATTAAATTTGGTGGAAATTTAATGCATGTGAGTGGATTTTTGAGTGGAGGCTTTTTAATGGGAGTGGAGGCTTTTCATTTTGAGTGGGAGCTCCACCCACATGAATGTGGAAGAGGTGGGGGCAGCCCCATGGCTGGGCGCCATGCCCCTTGGGTGCCCCCCTCTCCCCTATAAAAGGCCCCCCTCTCCTCCTCTCACAACACACCTCCTCGTGAAGGATCTCTCTCCCCCTCTAGAATTTATCCCCCATGGTCTCGGACTAGCGAGATACATGTTCCCGGTGGCTTTTCGGCAAGAAAGAGTTGTGCTTCCGCTGCATCGCTGGAGCGAGGAGGCGGAGGTTGCTCGGTGCCTCGAACGTGTGTGCGAGCACGGATGCGCTGCTGTTTTGCGGCGCTAGGACTTCCTCTCGATCTTGAGATCGGCAAGAGATCGTCTACATCAACCACGAGTTTGGACTCGTTAAGCTTTGTCGGTCTTCAAGGGTATGTTCTCTACGGATATACATCCGCCCGTTGTTTGTATCTAGTAGATAGATCTTGGTACATAGTTGTTCCCATCGTAGGAAAATTTTTGTTTTCTATGCTGCGAACCCTACATTGTCGACGTTGGCGAGGTTCCTCGTCGCGCTAAGCCAAAATAGGGGTACTGTCAGATGCGCAAGACGATGAGGATTCTAGGTGTATCAGTCAGAGGGCAAGGGGCGGTGGCTACTTACGGAGGGAGGTCGCCGGAGTTCGTGCAGAGGACGGTGGCGGCCAGTCGTCGATGTTGCAGAAGCTACGGGTCATGCGAAGGTAAACGGAGGGTGTCAGAAGGTGCACAGAGACTCACTGAACAAGATAAAGTAAACGCGAGACCGAGGGGAACTCTATGCTCACCGGAATTTGCCGGCGCAGTCGTCGGAGACGGCGGGGTTGCAGATAGCAATGCGCTCAGCCTGGTGGCGCTCTGGGTTCGGGTTTTGGGGGAGAAGAAAGAGGGGACAGAGGGGGTTCTTATAGCCTGGTCGCGAGCGAGAATCACTCTGCCAATAACTCGAATTGACGCCGCGGATTAAAACCAGAAACGCTCGCGTTGATTTGGGGACGAACGGGTCGTGCGGGTGGAGATGACGCCGACGTGGAGATGGCCCGCTTGTCAGCGAGGCGCGCGGAGTTTAGGTGGAGATACCACGATGCACATGATAGAGATCATCTGCGGGAACCATAACATTTCACTAATAAACATATGATGTTTGATTACATCTTATATTGCTTGTTTAGCGCTTTGTTAAGCATAATAAGATGATCCCTCATTTAGATATCAAGATAAGAATGTGTTCTTCCTTAAGTATGCACCGACAATGTTTCGTCGCTTCAAGGCATCACGTGATGATCGGGTGTACTTGCATCCACGAGCATATCTCGGGTGTAAGACAGTTACACACGCGAATACTAAGGTTCTTACTTGACGAGCCTAGCATGTACAGACATGGCCTCGGAACACGGACCGAAAGGTTAAGCATGAGTCATATGTTTTGATATGATGACCATATGGATGCTCGCCTTTGAAGCTGTACCGACTCACGTGATGATCGGACTTGGTGCAGTGGATTTGGTTCATGTAATCACCAAAAAGACACGAGGGATGTCGTTTTTGAGTGGGAGTTCATTTCTAATTTGGATTAGTAGAACTCAATTTATCATAAATTAAATCAAAGTGAATTTGCATAATTTGTTGTAGTCATTGGCATTCGTTCACCACCTTATGTATAGTTGTAATTGAGATAATAGAACTATAGAATTCTGGATATATACTTTACGAACTGGTATCGTATTGTGTTGAGTGTCAATCTAATGTTTAAAGTCCTATTGCAAACTTTCAGCAAAATTCTATTTACTCCGTGAAATTTAATAATTGGTATTAAATCGAGAGTAACAATTCCAGTGTTAGTATCTTAAGTATCATGTTTGCCTCCATGATTCTTGATTTAAACATCAAGTTTATCTAGGAGCTGAAAGAATTGTTTCAGAAACCATCATGCGTGGCAGATATAACGATATCTGAAACAATGTTTTGGTTGCAATATGATAGAGTATAATATATGTTCTCATATTGGATGAGAATTTGCGAAGGTTGGAGATGCTAGACATCCTAATCATCCAAAAGGATTTTGGAAAGTAATGTTATACTCACGATTCGCCTTTATAAGCTAAAGTAGCTTGATCATGAAAGTCGTCATGATAAGGGTGAATAGAATATGTATGTAAAATGTTTACTACACTAAAAGATTACTAAAGAATGGATTTTGAAAGAATACCGATCATTTGATGATGGTGATCTACTTCAAAGTGCAAATCCAAAGGTATTATTATTTGAATATACACGCTTTGGACTATGTGTCATGTATATGGCGCCACTTTTGATGTTGATAAATTCTCTTAAAAGGAAAAGGAAATGCTGAAAGAGAATCTATAAAATATATTTGGCAGAAAAGAAAAGATTGGAAATATCCAATTTAGGTATATATATGATATACATGTTATGGTTGTATTCTTTGCTTGTTAAACAATGTGGTTCTTGGGTATTGGATACCGAATTGGTTTGTATGAAATTTCATACGGAACGACGCAATTCATGAACCACAATGGCCTAAGTAACTAGCAAGAGAATATGTGATGATGTTCATCGAAAACAAACAAACAGTTGTTTGTATTTCTCGTTGACATCAAAGCTTGACTTCAAGATTTGTTTTAATAATTGTTATTTAAATCAGGTATTATGAGAACAAAGGTTGTACAAATAATTACCGTACTCCATATAAGATGGATGATTTACAAATCTAGTTGGAGAAATCACATACATAAAACCTGATGCTAAAATTTCGCAAGACAAATGATTGAAAGATCACTTACGAAGTGACATCGCTGTTTAAATTATATTGGAAAGAGAACATGAAGAATCTCCATATTCATGGATTTTTGGAGTCTTTGATTTGATCAAGTGACGCTTGTGAGACTTTCCACGTGATAATTAAAACTTCGTTCAAAGGCCAAAGAAGAACGAACGACTAAATTATTGGAATTTATACATATCGATGTATGTAGTCCATTATGTATAGTCGTAAGCGATGGATCTCAACTTCATATGCTTTCTCCGAAAATTTGAGTGAATGTTCACTTAATGCGAGAGAAGTATGAAATATTTGAAAATGTTTCAAAGACTTTCAAGATGAAGTGCAAAATCATTTTAAAACAAGAAAATAAATGGTTTATGATTTTATCATAAGGGATTTGTTTGAGTTACAAGTGTAACAAGAAAATAAATGAATTATGATTTTATCATAAAGGGATTTATTTGAGTTGCAAGTTTAGCAAAACACCTAGATTTACATCTCCCGAAACACCATAGGAGTATGGAGTGTTTGAGATTTGTAATGAACCTTGTGAGACATGGTTGGATCAAAGGTGTTTATTTATAAAACTGCCATTATGTTTTAAAAGATTAAAGCTTTAGAGACTACCGCTTTTACACTGAAAAGAGCTCCATCTTGATCCGTTGAAATGACACCATCGAAGTTATGGTTTGGGGTAAAACCCAAGTTGTCATTTCTTAAATTTTGGTATGCTAAACATAAGTAAGATGTTTACAACCGAAGTCGGATGAGCATGTCTTTGTAGGTTATTTCGAATAACAATTGGTCATTCCTCCATAACACCAAGGACAAAAGGGTTTGTCGCTTGAAACGTGAAGTTTCTTGAAGAAGGAATTTTTCATAAATGTTAAGTGGGAGGACAATAGAACTTTGATAAGGTTAACGAACCTTAGCTATATGTGATGAGTTGCGCAGCACCGGAAAATGTTCCGGAGGCTGCCATAATGCTCATAGCTTATGTGCCTCAAAGGTTGTGGTCACGAAGATCTAAGTTCCTATTGAACCAAGAAGGTCGGTTAAACAATCAAATGCTAAGATTTGAGAGTAAATCATTATTGTTTGACAATGATGAACCGAATACATACAAAGAAGCGATGATGGGCCCGGACTCCGTCAAATGGCTTGAAGCCATAAAATCCGTGATAGTTCCATACACGAGAAATCAAGTTTTGAACTTGGAAGACCCTCCGGAAAGGTGTAAAAACCTATCGGTCGTATTTGGATCTATAAAGAAACAGACATGGATGTCTCACATCTATGAAATATTCGACATGTCGTAAAGTATTTTATGACAATGTTCAAAGAGTTGACTATGACAAGATTTGATCTTTCATAGCGATATTTAGTCTGAACGGATTAAAGTAGCAACCACTACATATAATTTGGTATATGGTAGATGAATAAACAAAACAAAGTTCTTCTAATAGAATGGTTACCTAGGACGTGTACATGACACGGTCCAAAGGGTTTTGTTAAATTCAAAGGATGCTAAAAGGGCATGCAAACTTCAATGGTTGAAGTAAGCATTGCGGAGTTGGAATCTTCACCATGATGAAAAATGAGTTTTTCATCTGGAGACGATGAAGATGCTTGCATTTGCAAGAAATTAAGTGGGAGCGCTGAGACATATTTCTAATACATTATGTGAAGGACAACTTGTTGATTAGAAATGATGTATCTTTTATTGACAAAGGTTAAGAATTTCATTTCGATGAAAGACTTAGGCAAAACCCGAATATTTAGCATGAATGTCTATAGTGGATAGACTGTAACGCTAATATGTTTATGCCAAACGTACATATATGAGATATTGAAGGAGTTCAATATAGAAACGACAAGAAACAGTTCTTGTTGCATGGAAAGGAATTGAATCAAGATTCAAGTGTATCGACACTTGATAAGTGAAACAAGATTCAAGTGCTTTGACACTTGATGAGTGCAATCACGAGAATGTTTTGATCAATCATACCATGATATGTACACATCCAGATATGTCCTATGCTCTAAGTGTTATGAGCATATACCAGAATGAATCATAAAATGATCATTGGACGATAGTGAGGATATTCTTATGATCTTTTGGAAGAACTAAGAATATGTTTGTGTAGAGGTGACAAACAATTACAAATAGTTCATTGTAAAGCGTTACATTGATACTAGTTTTGTCACAAGATACAAATTAAGTTTATCTCAATTTAAACTATGGGTGGCACAATGTAATGGAAAGGAGATTCCATGATGTATTTGGAAGAGTTCCAAAATTAAGACATTGTGACGAATACTACAACAAAAGGCTAAGTATATGACTGCTATAGTAGCAGCAAAGGAGGGAATTTGTGTCAAGTAGTTTGTTATCAAACTAAGGTGTGGTTCGCAACGGGCTAACACTAAAGATATATTGTATGACAATAGTATCGATGTGTTTTAACCCCAAGGAACTAAAGGTCTCACCGAAAGACCAAATTTATACAATGCCATCTCAGTGGAGAATGAGTGATGCGTGAAGGCGCAAAGACATGCAAATACACACGAACCTGAGCGTCAGATCCGTAGATTATGTTAACCACTTGCAATTGCGTATATGGAACACCGGAAAGCCATAGGTGTTCAATACGCAGAGTTTTCAAACTAGATTATTGTCTCTAGTGCAAGTGGGAGACTGAAGGGAATATGCCCGAGAGGCAATAATAAAGTGGTTATTATCGTATTCCTTGTTTATGATAAATGTTTATTTTGCATGCTATAATTGTATTAATACGGGAACGTTAATACATGTGTGTTTAATAAACAAACAGAAAGTTCCTAGTTATGCCTCTCTCATAAACTAGCTCGTTGATTAACAAGATGATCAAGGTTTCCTGATCATGGACATTGGATGTTGTTAATAACGGGATCACAACATTAGTGTAATGATGTGATGAACACTCATCCGAAGTATAGCATTACGATCAAAGTCATTGAGTTTATATTGCTATAACAACTTACGAAGTGATCCTAATCCTTAGACCATGAGATCATGTCAATCACTAACACCGGAAGAGTTTCTTGATAACATCAAACGTCACACCGTAACAGGGTGATTATAAAGATGGATTCAGAACTAATAAAGTGTTATGTTGAGGCTCATGGATCAAGAGTGGAATTTGTTCATCCCGATGACGGATAGATATACTCTGGGCCCTCTCGGTGATATCACATTGATTAGCTTGCAAGCAAGTGATTTGATCACTAGAATGTTATATCACGGGAACGAGAAAAGAGTGCATGTCAGTAACGAGATCAAACTAGGTATGGAGATACCGATGATCGAATCTCGGACATGTAATATATCGCGAAACAAAAGGATTAAGATACTAGCGTAAAAGGTTCCGACGATCACAAGAAAGTCATCGTTGAACGTGTGGGAGTCAGTATGGGTCTCCAGATCCCGCTTCTGATTATTGATCCGAGAGGGGTCTCGATCATGTCCGCATTATTCACGAACCGTAGGGTGACACACTTAAGAGACACCGACATCCAATTGGAGCAAAAGTTTCATGCCGAAAAGAAAAGGAAAGCGCAGGAATTTATTTCACTAGACACCGAAACTGTTTCGGTTGAAATTGCTGAAACTGGTTCTGCATGTGAAATGGAATACTAGCAAGGGGTTTTATGTGAATGTTTGTTAATTAAAGTAATTAACAAAATTCTGAATAAATAAATAAAAGAGTTTTATTTAAATGAGAGCTTGCATTAAATTTGGTGGAAATTTAATGCATGTGAGTGGATTTTTGAGTGGAGGCTTTTTAATGGGAGTGGAGGCTTTTCATTTTGAGTGGGAGCTCCACCCACATGAATGTGGAAGAGGTGGGGGCAGCCCCATGGCTGGGCGCCATGCCCTTGGGTGCCCCCCCTCTCCCCTATAAAAGGCCCCCTCTCCTCCTCTCACAACACACCTCCTCGTGAAGGATCTCTCTCCCCCTCTAGAATTTATCCACCATGGTCTCGGACTAGCGAGATACATGTTCCCGGTGGCTTTTCGGCAAGAAAGAGTTGTGCTTCCGCTGCATCGCTGGAGCGAGGAGGCGGAGGTTGCTCGGTGCCTCGAACGTGTGTGCGAGCACGGATGCGCTGCTGTTTTGCGGCGCTAGGACTTCCTCTCGATCTTGAGATCGGCAAGAGATCGTCTACATCAACCACGAGTTTGGACTCGTTAAGCTTTGTCGGTCTTCAAGGGTATGTTCTCTACGGATATACATCCGCCCGTTGTTTGTATCTAGTAGATAGATCTTGGTACATAGTTGTTCCCATCGTAGGAAATTTTTTGTTTTCTATGCTGCGAACCCTACATTGTCGACGTTGGCGAGGTTCCTCGTCGCGCTAAGCCAAAATAGGGGTACTGTCAGATGCGCAAGACGATGAGGATTCTAGGTGTATCAGTCAGAGGGCAAGGGGCGGTGGCTACTTACGGAGGGAGGTCGCCGGAGTTCGTGCAGAGGACGGTGGCGGCCAGTCGTCGATGTTGCAGAAGCTACGGGTCATGCGAAGGTAAACGGAGGGTGTCAGAAGGTGCACAGAGACTCACTGAACAAGATAAAGTAAACGCGAGACCGAGGGGAACTCTATGCTCACCGGAATTTGCCGGCGCAGTCGTCGGAGATGGCGGGGTTGCAGATAGCAATGCGCTCAGCCTGGTGGCGCTCTAGGTTCGGGTTTTGGGGGAGAAGAAAGAGGGGACAGAGGGGGTTCTTATAGCCTGGTCACGAGCGAGAATCACTCTGCCAATAACTCGAATTGACGCCGCGGATTAAAACCAGAAACGCTCGCGTTGATTTGGGGACGAACGGGTCGTGCGGGTGGAGATGACGCCGACGTGGAGATGGCCCGCTTGTCAGCGAGGCGCGCGGAGTTTAGGTGGGGTCTGCCTGTCAGCGGCTCGGTGCGTGCGCTTGCGCGTGGGAGTAGAATAAGAAGACCCCGGGTGGGCTTGCTGGGCTCGTTTTTCTGCTGGGCCAGATTCTGGCCGCGTGGCCTTTTTCTATTGAAGTGCCCTTTTCTTTTTCTAAATTCATTTTCTGGTATGAATTTTGATATGAATTCAAATCTTTTTGAAACCAAACTGCCTTGGGAATTTTTGCAGGGTTTTGTGGATTCAAAAACAGTCATAATAACTAAGTGGTTACTTTGCAAGGCTTGGTCAAGCTTGGTTTTCAAAGTAATCAGAGATTTGTTCTAGTTTGCAAATATTTGAAAGGGATTTTGAAACTATTTCGAAATTTGAAATCTTGGGTTTTAAAAGTTTCACCTAATCTTTCCATCAATGGAGGCAAGCAAACAAGTACTTAAACATTCAAAATTCAAAGGGTGATGGCTATTTGGGATAAATTGACCACATGAAATCATAGCTCAAATTTTATCTCTAAGTGATTTTTGAGAAAACCCTAAATGGATGAATGATGCAAAACATGATATGAATGAGTTTTGAAACTATGATTTTTGGGATGTTACAGTTTTGCTAGTAAATGGGCCTCTAAGTAAGTAACTTCTCCACTTGTCAACTGCCATAATGATTGCCAAAAACTCTTGCTCATAGATAGATCACTTTTGATTTAAAGGCTGAGGGCCTTGCTGTAATAAGCAACTGGGTGTTCACTTTGTAGGAGCACAGCACCCACACCTGTGCCACAAGCATCAGTCTCGATGCAGAATGGTTTGTGAAAATCTGGAAGCACCAATACTGGAGTTTGACTCATTGCTGTTTTCAATTGGTCAAATGCTTCCTGTGCCAGGGGTGTACATATGAAGGCCTTGATCTAACTTGGAGAAGTATTTAGTACCAGCTAACTCATCCAACAACTCATCAACAATAGGCATGGGAAATTGGTTTTTCACAGTCAATGCATTAAGGTGTCTTTAGTCCACACAGAAGCGCCATGTGCCATCTTTCTTTTTCACCAGCAAGACAGGAGAAGCAAAATCACTCATGCTAGGAATGACAGTGCCTGCTTGCAACATCTCAGTAACTTGTTTCTCTATCTCATCTTTTTGCAAGGGAGAGTAGAGTATCTATAGGGTCTAGAGTGAACTGGTGGAGAGTTTGGCAGCAAAGGTATTGTGTGATCAAATGATCTATGAGGTGGAAGTTCCTTTGGTTCCTGGAATAGATGTTGATACTTGGATAGCAGAGCTTGCACCTGAGCAGGGGGTGTAGGTGTGGTCATGTCAGTAGGTTTCTCCACCACAGCCATAGCCCAGACATCATTTCCCTTATGCCACCTCATCACTTGTGAAGGAGTAATGGCTTGTAAAGTTTGCGGAGAAGTTGCTTGGACTCCTTGCAATGTAACAGTGGTACCATTGTGCTGGAATGTCAGTGGCCACCAGAGCAACACAAATGCATTGATAAGTAGTTTGCCTATCCCTATGGATTTGAATCCAGAAGCAAGGGCACCACTTCGCATATCTATTTCGATTTCCTATTTTGATAGATAATGGAAGAATTCAAATAAGCAAAACTATTTGTTCTATTCTCGTGCAGGGTCGCCGATACTCGTCGGTACCCTCTTGTCCTGGAGCCA
Source organism: Avena atlantica (assembly GCA_910589765.1). Lineage (NCBI taxonomy): Eukaryota > Viridiplantae > Streptophyta > Magnoliopsida > Poales > Poaceae > Avena > Avena atlantica. The sequence continues at coordinate 308,305,647 of OU342734.1, read as the reverse complement.
GTGGAAAAGGGTGGAATTTCCAAATCCCGTGTCCAAGTTAGTCTACCTAAATCTGACCATGGCTAAACAGGGCTTTTCTCTTTTTTTCTTCAGCATACTACTACGATCAAGGCGGAAAGTCCAGTGCTTATTGATCAAAGAAGAAGCGATAGGGGTCTTCTGTGAAGAGACCAAAAAGTCAAGGGTCTTGGGACCTACCTAATGGTGAAGTTATGGCATTCTCTTTTAGGAGTTGTTTATCCGCATTGGAAAACCATGGAGATACAAGCGGTCAAAGCAGAAAGGGTTCTCGCTTCTGCGCAAGCTATTTCCGAACCTGCCTGCCTTCGGGGAGATGGGTTGGGTCATACGCGGGACCTACCCCGAGGAAGGAGGCTTGAGGCGAGCTAAATCAAATGGTTTTATCAACACGGGGTGGAGAAGGCATTGCAATTTCCTGCTTTTATGATTGCTTCGATTCCTCTGATTCTTCTTCTGACAGGAATTACCAATCCTTTATTGGCTATGTCATCCTCTGTTTAGTAGATGTATGGTATGGTATGGTTACTAGGTAGTGTTGCTCGATACCTGAGCTTGCACCAGTATTAGCTGGCTATTCCACTATTGCCAAAAGAATTCTGGCTATTGGCTTTCCAGCTTTCACCTCTCTGCAGCTTCTGGAGCTGCTTAAGTGCTTAACTTCTACCAAAGTGTGGTATACATTGGATGGAATTAGAGTGGGCGTGGCTACGTACATCGGGCAAGAATAGGACTCGTATTTCGTTTTGTACCACCGAATAAGATAGTGAGAAATCAGATCAAGAATGGAACCTGTGGACCCTCCGACAGTACGAGCCCTTGTTCGCTTGGTTGCTCAACCCCTATCTCCCAGGCTACGACCTATCGTATTGCCTTCGATGAGTCTATATCGGATGGGTGTTCAAGTCTTTTGAAAAATGAATTCTAGTCTATCTGTCCCACTGCCTTTAGCTTCTTAATTGGAAGTGCAAGGTGGACCCAGTGGGGGTGATTCCTTACAGCATGCTAGATAAAATAAGTTGACAGCTATACAGTTACTGATTCTGATTACTGTACTTTGGATTTCTTATTATCATAAGTAGTGTTCGAGATCACAAGGCTAGAATGTCTTGTGTGCGACATTTGGTTAGTAGTGCCAGAAGTTAGCTGACAATCGTCATATCATATCCATAGTCTAAGGACTCTAAAGAAGATAGTGAACCTGAGGTTGTGCTGTCTCCAATCCCACGAGTCCAATAGGAAGAGCTAGTCCTCTAAAGTAAAGTAGGCTAATTATGGCTAAATAAAAGAATTCTTACTTTCACGGCCATCAAACATTCCAAGACATCTCTTCAAGACTATCCGACTCAGCTCTGCGTAGGCAGAGCCAGGAACTAGATCTATATCCCATGATCAGTAATCTTACAATTACACAACCACCAGATCCTTTAGGTTTGTTTGATCTATCGATAACGGATAGACAGACGCCTTTGACACTTCCTCCAGGTGGAGTTGATTAACACTCTCATGGTTGGTCGATGGAAATAGCAAGACGAGACAGACATGATAATCTGATAAATATATGTGGTGATCCCTTAAGCAATATCTAAGAATTCAATGTGTCCAAGATTCAATTGATTGGTTGAAGCCAAGGTCTCGAGCTAGTCCATCTTCCTATATGATATTCTTAATAATGCGCAGCACCAAGCCTAAAATTGGGGAATGAATTGAATTGATTGCCTTCCTTTCCTGAATAGCTGGACGGACAATAAAGATATTGGTACTTAACTGTAGGGACACAAAAGCTCTGAATCCTTCATTTGATGAATTTCTAATCGAAGCTTTAAAGAGAGAAACAAAAGGTTAGGAGTTTGGAATGACAACTAGTCACTTCTTGCTCCAGGTCTTTAATATACGATACATCGGACGGCAGCCCTTTCGGGGGTTCCTTAGGGACCGATTCACTCTGCGTAGATTGACTGAACGCAGAAAGCCTTCCACTGGCAGGCGATCGTGTTTTTCACAGGATTTCTCGTTACTCATGTCAGCATTCTCACTTCTGATATCTCCAGGTCTTGTCACCAAAAACCTTCCCCGATTGACAGAACGTCCCGCTACTGACACTTGAAAACTTTCAAGGTCTCGTTGCTTCGGTGAATCACTTTAGCCCTGAGACATTTTCGGTGCCATGGAGCTAGACCAGTGAGCTATTACGCTTTCTTCAAAGGATGGCTGCTTCCAAGCCCACCTCCTGGTTGTCATCGCTCGATCACTTCCTTTTCCACTAAGTGATTGCTTAGGGACCTTAGCGTAGGATCTGGGCTGTTTCCCTCTCGACTTTGGATCTTAGCACCCAATCAGTCTGTCTGTACTAAGGATGACGGCATGTATTCGGAGTTTCCCTGGGGTTGGTAAAGCGAAATGGGGGCCACCCTAGCCCATTGAGTGCTCTACCTCGGGCCATCGACATCATACGCTCTACTGAAATAGATTTCGCGGAAAACCAGCTATATCCGATCTTGGTTGGCCTTTCACCCCTAGCCACAAGTCATCCCCGTATTTTGCCACATACGTGGGTTCGGTCCTCCAAGGCCTGTTAGAGCTCTCTTCAACCTGCTCATGGCTAGAACGATCGGTTTCGGGTCAAATAGGAAGAACGTAAATCTTCCACCTCTGGAAAGCGCCTACACCTAATGGCTTAAGCCGCTGTTCCTATTTCCTCGCTGACCCATCATGCGAAAGGTACGCCGTTAGAGTGAGTGCGCCCGCGCTCCGCTCCTTCGACTGATTGTTCGCATCGGATCTTAGGTTCTCTATTGCACTCCCCGATTAGGGGTTCTTTTCACCTTTCCCTCACGGTACTTGTACGCTATCGGTCATTGAGGAATACTTAGGCTTAGAGGGTGGTCCCCCTTTCTCGCGTAAAAGCGATCATCATTCTAACACGCCGCGTTTTACTGGGAAGGATCGAACCATGGGAACGAATGAACAGGGCTATCACCTTCTTTGGCCGGATCTTCCAATCTTTTTAGAAAACCAGTTCACTGCGCGCCCCACCCCGTCATCAGTCCTGTGTTGCCTATGCTTGCGCCCCAAAACGGTTGCTGACTTTGTACAACTCCGTAGGGCGCGCTACGGCAACACAGCCTACGCTTGCTGCTTGCTGGTTTTTCCATCATCCAATCCACAACAAATCGAATGAAACCGCTTCGGATTTCTTTTGATGAAAACCCTTGTTCCGCTCTCGCTCGCCGCTACTAACGGGGTCTCGGTTGATTTTCCTTCCTTTAGCTACTCAGATGTTTCAGTTCGCTAAGTTTGAAAAGCCCAAAGAGCGCAGACTAGCCACGGAGCTTGGATACGGTTTCCCGATCGGAGATCCATGGATCACAGACGCTCTCTCCCCATGGCCTTTCGCCTCTGAAAGCGTCCTTCCTTCTCAATGCCCGGGCATCCATCCAATGCATGATTTTCGATAGCGTCGAACATGAGCGGTAGACTGAACACCCACACAATCTCGATTTGACACTTTCCACCTCTCTTCCTCACTTTTCCAAGACAGAAGAGAAGCAAGGATTTTTTACTAGCGCGAAACTAAGGCGTTAGCGCATCCGTTTTCTTGCTTGATTTTTATACGATTTTCTGAAGACGGATTTTGGAGCGCGAAACTAAGGCGTTAGCGCATCCGTTTTCTTGCTTGATTTTTATACGATTTTCTGAAGTGATCTGTCCAACTAAGTAGAAAAGGACAGACGGGCTACGCGTGGTATAGGGCTGCTCGTCCCGTCTGGTGTTGAGGGAGCTAAAGTGGAACTCTCACATACATGTTCCTTAAGGAGGCTAGCTCGCTAAATGATACAGTCCTCGCTGATGGATCGGCAAGTACTCCACGGTCAGCGGCTATCAGCTAACGTTATGGGCCGTTAGTGGTGGTTCATTGCCTATAGTGTTGTAATCCGGAATCCAAGTTTTGTGATAACCGTGTTGTTTACTTTCAGTGTTGTTTATTGTTCACAGCTGGATTGAGCTCAGTTGAGAGTGTCATGCTCTGTCAATATCTGTTGCAGGAGTTGTCAGTTTTTTTTTTCTCGCTGTGTCAAGCTTGTGACTTGCGTTGTATCAGGTTGGTAACAGCTTGTATCTCGATAGGACTGAATGTTTAAGGAGTTAGGTTAGTCTAATATGCCAAAACGTTAGTCAAACCACCTAGGTTGTGTTTGTTCTGGAGAGTTCAGCTAGTCCGAGTGATCTGGGTTATCCCTGTTTCGATCTTTTTTTCGACTATAGGGGTTTTGGGAAATAGAGAACATCCGTGTGACAGAGAGTCATATTAAGGATAGGGCTAATGCTTTCCCCTTGAACCCCTTGCAGAAAAAGTAGGAAAATGGACTGAAATTGTTGGATAAGTGGATTTGCAGTATCTCAACAATCAGAACAGCGAATATTCCATCATCCAAACTAAGCTTCCTCAGATCCTAACCCAATGGTCATTATCGAGCCTCGTGACTCTTTTTGTTGATATCTTCGTATTACCAGTTATCATTCCATCTATCTGGTTATTGCTTGATGTGTTGGTTGGTATTGAACTATTTAAGTAGAAGTGATTTCTTCCTCATTAGCTCCATTTTGATTCTCATTTGCATCTTGTGATGAATGAAGTGAACTTGAGCTCTCTAGTGCTTCTATTTTCTCTTAGAACGCATTTACTAGTATTCGATGAGATTCTGAAAGACCAGAAAGACAAGTGATATGAACTGGTTTTGTATCCACCCACTTTCCTTCGTTATCTTCAACTCTTTCTCTTTTGGTAGAGGAAGGCATTCCCAGTATAAATGATGATTCTTGCTTTCGTATTGTTAATGTTTTCAATTGTACACGGAAGGGGTTTGTGACCACTACCATTTTAGTCAGGGATTTCTCCTCATATTGTTGGAGAAACCATTCTTTGCTAACATGGCTCAGCCTAGCAATGGCTGGGAATTTCTTCTCCCAGAATTCAAAAAAAATGTCCGCCACTTTGTTGCTTTCAGCACGTTTTCTAATGCCCCTTCTTTTCTGGATGTCCGCTGGAAGAAGGCCGATAACACACTAAGTTTACTAATAAGGGGTGCCTTAAAGCTATCCTTTCTGGTCTTGTTTATAGAGCGAGGGATAGCAAGGCCTTGTACAAGGGGAGAGAATCAATAATAAAAGGGATGAAGGTTCGAAGCAAAAGAGCAATGGAAGACAACGCTTACCAAAAAAGTACGAACCATAGCCCCACTTGCTTCCTTTAGGAAAGAATAGAGTTATTGACAGCCTACTTGAATTGATATCATGGGTCTATTATCCCCGACTCTGAAAAGCGTTCCTTAAAGTGAAATAAGTGAGATTTGACCTCCAAGAAAGTATTAGTTTGGCTTTCGAGAAATGCAGTACCATCCACTCCAATGTACAATGTATCTTTTTCGTCACCAGTATTTAGTTAGAGGGGGTGTAGGTCAAGGACAAGAGCCAGCAAGAGGTGAGCAGGGGTGTGCTTGTTAGCACAGAGGCCAGGAGTAATACACTTTATTTGTCTTCTTTCGGGAAGGTAAGATTGCTAATACGGCACCCAGGATATTACCACTTTATCAAACAAAAAAGGAGTAAGCAGCTCGATCAAACCGTTGGGTTGGTGATCAAAGCACGTTCTAACTGCATTTGCAGACTTGAACGATATCTACCCTTTCGGTGGAGTTCTTTTTTGCTTTGCTCGACAAGATCAACTATGCTATTTCTCAGGCCTTGGAAGAACTACTTTGGGAAAACGAATCACATCCATTTCGGATGAATGGGCACGTCCGTCTTCTATGCAACAAAGACGAGGATCAGTGCCAAGGCAAGGCCAACACAGAGGTACTAGTTTCAGCATTCATTCCGCAGAGGTTCTTTCACCTTTACCACTATCAGGAACATCTGGGGACCCTGTTATTCCTAAATACTGCATGAAACCCCCTTCTTTTGCATTCCACACCCGGTGTACTTTTCCGATCAGGTCCTTCTCGCTATGGCAGAATCTTGCATTTCGAATGATCGAATTGAAATATCGATATCGCTATCTGCTGGAGTCTAAAGTATCTCGGTAAGGGGAAGTAAGAGAGTTGTCAGATCGAGATAAAAGAGTCGTAGTTTAAGAAGACATATCCAACAGAAATCGCATCAACCGCCGTCTGGAATCTTCTCGACTAACCCATTCAGGAGAAGCATTCGATAAGAGAAACACCATCTGGGAAGGATCTCGCACCCACACAATAAGTCAATTGAAGCAAAAGTGCAAGTGCGCATACGGATATGACGAAACCCCCTCTTTCACCTGCACCCGCTGTTGTCTTTTTCCCAAGTACGCGAGGAGCAAAGGATTGGGTCCAGAGTGGAACTAACAGCTAGCTACCTTAGGCGTTTTCTCGCTCTGTTTTCGATTGCAAGATTCTATGAGCTGCCTCCAGATGTCCACTTCTTAGGTCATGAATGAAAAGGATAGCACGGGGAACTCACTTGAAACAGTGAATAAAAGATTGAGTCTAGTCAAGATGCAAAAAGGATTACCCACATCAAGTAGGTAAATTGTCTGAGGCCACAGCTATCTTTCGAATAAAGTATTACGACTCTAGGGGCCCTGCGTGCGGGTGGCAGAATTCCTCCCTACCCGAGGGTTGCGCCAAGGAGATCCTATGTCCCCGTATCTATTCCTGCCATCACATTGAATAAGTGCTAGGACTAGATTCTGATTTCGATAGTGAGAAAGCCATGTGGAAGGCTACCTAATTAGCCATTTCCTTGGCTCCACCGCTTTATCGATCACAAAACTCGTAGTTTTAGAAACTTCCATCAGAACATAAACTAAGAAACATTGTCAGACACGCCATGAAGAGTAATCAGTTCCCCTTTGTGCTCAAACTTCATGATTTTGTTTTTCCAGTGAACCCACATGGGGCTGTGTTGTTCCAACCAATCCGCTCCCAATATCATATCATAAGCCCCGAAGTAGATGAACCAAAGTCACTGTTCATAGCCTCCACACGCTCAAACAATCCGACTGAACAATCAGAGAATGGCTGCCTCTACCGCGCTTTCCCGACCAGTTGCGTCCATTTTCTCCAAAGTTCCGTATCGCCTTTGTTACGAGAAAGTACTAATGCTTTGTTACTCGAAAGCCGTTCCAATCAAGGCAAGAGCCAGAAGTAGACCGACTTGTAGATCGGGTAGCAATAGGCTATGACATAGCTCACTTTACCAAGAACATAGGGCGTAAGATCAAGCGGTTCTTCCACCGAAAGATGGGGATCCTGTCTCTCCACAAGGGTTCCCTTTCTATCGAACTGGCCTTGGCGAGTCGCTTTAATTCCACTGGAGGGTTGTAGCTAGACCAATTCTCTACATTGTTATTATTGTCCTCCCGACCGATCGATCACATCCTAAACTCTGTATGTCAAGCTAAGAGTAACCATAGTCTCAGCAAATAGATAGTCTCCTTCCTTTGTTACCGGTCTTCTTAGAATGCCGGGCCACGCCCAGAAGTTTCCCTAAGTGACATGGCTAATAGGAATATTACAGATTGCCTCAGCGTCCATTTTAGATTCCCGTCCATATCTGTTACGGTTTGTTTCCTAGAGCAGCACTTAGGAGCAGTTGGAAAATAAACCACTTTCAACACCCGGGCGCTAAGAGACATAGGATCTTGTAGAATCCGCCAGGCTTAAATGGTGCAAGAAGATTCTCAATTTCAATGTCTCTAAATCCCATGCCTCCCGTATACTTCGGCATCGTCATCAAGTCCGACGAGACCCATGCCGTTTTCTCCATTCTTGCTGCTAAACCAGAACGCTCTAATCAGCGACGTTATGTGCTGATACAAACAATCCCCTCGGTAATTTGAAGCATGACATAGAATATGTATATATGGCTTGGACAAGAGACACTTTATCAATACACTTCCTTTCCCCCCACCGACAAAGTCTTCTCGATCCAACCTTGAACATGTTTCCACCGACGAAAAAGAAAAGAGAACAATTGGAGATCATCTTCCACTTGTCCTTTTACCACCGCGGTGACTCTTAGCCCATAAACCCAGACAAAGCCATAGACCATTTAGTAGCGCATCGCGAAGGAAAAAAGTCGCGCATCCTTACCTTTTCATATTTGTAACGTTGACAGACCGAGGAAGACCGTATCCTGGTGTTAGGAGACCGGTCTTGCTGATCAAACATTGTACTTACTGTATTAGTATTTATGCAGCCCCTGTCCATCTGGTTGGAGCAAAAAAAATGAGCAATGCATCACAAGGCGGAAAAACCTATTTGCAAAATCCAATCTTTCCAATAGAATCAGCCCGAACTGAGACTTAGGTAATAAGCAAAACACGAAGAAGAGTAGACTCGACTATAAAGGAGGATGAATCGAGACCGCTTTCTGGTTGAAGGGGAGAAAAAGTACTCAAGTTGTCGTAACTTATGCGGGTGCCAATTGACCTTTACAAATGCTGATAAAGTGGGTTGTGGCTCACCCTAAGGGGCTTCTGGCTGGTGCTTCTGCCAAGTTTTTGTTCTGGCTCCAGCAATAACATCGAGGGTTCTCTCCCAAAGTGCTTACTTGTAGCAGCCCTAAGGAGTCTTTTGAAGTGCTCGCATTCGTAGGCTCCGGCTGCGGCTAGAAGGCAGTTCTCATAATTTTAGGATGATGGATTTCTTATTCACAAGCTAGATCGTATTATAAAGGAACGAGGCGCATCTATAGTAGGTGGGTCCCAGCTCTTCACGAGGGTCAGTGCCGCTTTAAAGCTCCTAAGTCGTCCACTATACAACAAAAGAATCGAAGCCAGAGGAAACAAGTGAAGGTGGATCAGCGATTCCTGTTCAGGTGGTTCCAAAACTAGAAACTATTCCTCTACTCTCTATGCACAAAAAACCTTAGAAAATAAGTATAGTCTAGATCGTACTCATGAAACTCATATAAGAACAAGGTATGGAAATTCATCTTTACAGATCGGAGGAAGAGTAGGTTATTCAGCCCGAGACTCGAGATGATCGATCTTGAAATGATAAGAAAAGGACCCACCCCTATAAATAAACTATTCCAATGACTTTGTTCGCTTCCCCTGAGGCAACGGCTGTACTCGGCACACAGACCTGGCTTATGAGCAGGATTTCTCAGCCAAGTGCGTATGGTTGCTACCTGTATTCTGATAGGCCACTTAATGACACTGGCTCCCAGTTATTGACTTATGAAGAATGGCTTCTCGATGGAAGAGAAACAATAATAGGAAAATAGGAAGCTGCAATCTGAACCTAAAACTAGACAAAAGGAGAGAGATTGGCTCAGTTCAGTAGGAGGAATTTCTACCGATTATTGAGTGGTTTGTTTCCTTTCCCCTGAAAGGTCAAATGGTTTATTTGCACCTGTAGTGCGACACCTCTCCCAGCTCTTAGGTTTAAGCAGGAAACTATGTTAAGGAGCTGATCCGAATACAGATACAAGGCCCCCACTCATAACAACGAACGGTGAGCTTTCCCACTAGCCTTCACAGGAGCAGCACAATCATGGCCAAAAACAAAACAAAAAAGATCGTAGTACGAGAGAACCAATGGCATTTATCTATTCTAAGTAGTTTCTTCTTTTCTTTTTAGAGGACCTGGCCAACTCTAATTCCAATGCTGCAATCCTATTGGTTTACTGAATGAGAGTGGGTAGACCGAAACGCTGAAGTGTTGTTATTTACTTCCTTCGATAACATAGATTGTCCACTCTTATGCCCCATGCATAAAAATGGCTTGTGCTTTAGTTTCGAATAAAAGAATCGAAAAAAAGTAGGTGGATCGGGATCGCTATTACGAGTATTCAAGTTCTTGTTTTCCTTTCCTTGGAAAAGGAATTATTTCATGAGAAGTGCACCGGTAGAAATGTGACTAAATATGATCTTGATCCATAGCTCGGACACCTGGGACCATACTATTACGATGATGCTGGAACGTATGCGATGGGACCTAGAGATCAGCATAATGGAAGAAGTGACTCCTAAGATGAGAGTATCATATCGATCTAGTATCTACTTTTCACGGGAGAAGAATCACAGGAGCGATTTTTTTTATAGTCAGTCTGGCTGCAAGCAGGCTAAGTCCAGGCAATGAAATTCTGTTGGGACATGCCCAAAGTGGCTTTTGCCAGAAGAAGCTGCGGGATAGGGAAAAATAGGCAGTTAGAGAACCCCATTGTTCGAGAATAACTTGCAGTCGAAGGAACGAAAGTATGCTCGACTGAAAGGAGAAGGAATTAAGGCTTGCCCTTACTCTATTCTTATTTCTCACTCCTTCGTCCATCATACTCCCTGCACTCCCCAAACTCTATGGGTTGCGTTAGCTATACGAGCGAATTGGCTGTTTCGAGCGCGTAGCAATGCGAGATAGAAGATTGAGCTTGCATGCAATAGCTATAGGTTAGTGAAAGTAGGCACGAGTGGAGGGCACTAGTAGCCTTATCATGTCAGGTAGCTTGCTATCCGAACAACTACGATATACTAATCTTCGATACAACTACGCCTATCGGCTTACGGCCAAGACCACTTTCAGATAGAGAGTCATGGGCTTCTATCAAGTACTGGAGGCAAGCTCGTCAACTAGTACATAGCCATAGCATAGCTATGATGAGTCCAAGGTTTACGCATCCTATTTTCGCCTGCATATCTTCTCAATCAGCTTCCGAACAAGACGACCCAGCGCAACACTACGCCTTATTGCAAGCGTTGTAAACAATATATTAGGAAAGTGAGGCAAGCAAGCTCACGTAACTACATTCACATATCTTACGTAAGTTAACAAAGCGAAAGCAACTCTACTTATCTATCTACTTCACACATGATAAGTTCTGTTAGGAATATAATATTTGGGCTTGCAATAGATCAGTTCTAGGCATTACATTAGTTGCATCATTAAGCAAAAAGGAGCATCATAGGTTTTTTCTTTCCGAGTTGCGTGCTACTTCTTCCGATGAAAAGTAACGAATTGATCGATTTGCGGTAACAGCAAGGATCGGTATATGGTAGTCCTCTGGTAGGAAGAGGTTGCTTGCAAGGCTAGACTAAGCACACAAGCTGTATACCAACGATTCTTGTGGCGTCTAGTGCCAGCAAGGGCCCTATTAGCTTACTCACTGCGTACTTAAATAATAGTTGGTTGCAAGAAGAAATGCGGTAAATAGGAAGCGTTCGCCGACTTTGATAGGCAAGGCAAGAATAAGAAATAAGGGGAACAGTAGGTGTGTTAGTATCTTTTCTTCTTGGAGAGTTCAATACTTTATGTGGTTTGAATGCATCAAGGATTCCTTGTTCTTTGGAAGGGAATCCACTTCTCCTCCTACCGAAGACTGAAGAGTAAACCTTGCATTCATTCTCTAAGGATTAACAAGGTTAGGAATAGGCTATAGGCTCGACTGCAAGGAGAGAAGGAAGCAGCTTGACTTTCACGACTATCAGGGCACCTACTGAACTAGATGCAACTCAAAAGAAAGCTCCAACTCTATCTAGTGAAGGTTTAGGCTTTCTTCGGACAAGCTTTTTTCTTTCCTTGCGTCTCTGACTTCTGCTTCTGCTAGGTGAAGAATGAGACTATTTAAAGGCTTATTCGAGCTAGTCTAGTAGGCATCGCTTTCTATCGGAACCGTTAGCCTCGCCCCATTCAAAAAGCTATCAATCTGATTCCCGAAGTCAAAGTCAAGCTTCCCCGCCTGGCAAGAGTGAAACCCTCTCCTTGACGTATTGATGGTTCCATCCTCTCTTAGTCTTGGCTCTGTGTAACACCCTCAGAATCGGACCTATGCAAGTTTGAGCAAAATTCGCCAAACCCGCATAGAAACGATTCAAAGGTGCCCACCAGGCACTTTCGTGCGGGTGGAAAACGAAGTAATAACATTACACAACAGTCCTCGATGGGACCCACAGAACAGATATATATAACAGCGACTCAACGAGTCAAGAATACAGATATAATATACAAAGATCCAAATCACCTTGAAAACGATAGAGCGTCCGACTACGGACAAAATGCAAATGGGGCTAAGAGCCCTGAAGAATAACCAATGGCGTCCATAACCCTGCCCAGGCCAAGCCGGAAGGGTAACCCTGCTAACGACGTCGATCTCAAAACCTGCTTAAACAAAAGGGGTGCCGACAAAGGGCAAAGGAAAAAGAAGGAGCGTCAGTACTGAGGCCAGTACACGGCGAGGCTAGAATTCGGCGGTCCTCGCCTACATAGGTATGGTGGACTGAAGCGGCAGCGGCAGCATGCACTAAACAACCTATAGAGACTCGATACAACTAGCGGCAATCAGAGAGGGGTAAGATAGACCTATCCGGATCCAACCATGAAGCTAACACCAAACAAACCCATCCTGGTGTTTTCCCCTCGAGACCAAACGAGGAAGTCAACCGAGGAACTCACACAGTTGGCAGTTTTATTTATTCAGTTATCGTTGCAGCAATTACTAGTCAGGTATAGATAAACATCCTGATAAAATAAGCAGTGGGCACTTTTAATTAATCATTCCGTTATAGTGGCGACATTTACTAGTCAGATACAATTAGCATGAGATAACCCAAAACCCAGCAGTTGTTGGTACTTTTATTCAGCCATCCCGTTGTAGTTGCAATACTTACTAGTCAGATACATTTGTCGCAAGCGACAACCAAACAAGCAATTGTGGGCAGTATTAATTAGCCATTCCATTATAGTGAAGCTGATTACTAGTCATTATAAGTCAAATTTATAGCAGTAAACTTTAGTTATGCTTGTCTATGATCGAGAAACTGTGCTCCAAGTCGTCCATATCCGCGGACACGGCTTTCAGAAAGTTTTACCCGGCCGGGGTGCACCAATAGCAACACACACTCGCTCAACCTCGGAAAAACCAAATCAAAACCCAACGAGGCCTTCACGACAAAGCAATCACAAGATTCAGAAATATTTCAGGGGGCCACCCCTTAAGTAGATCCCGCAACGGAGTAAGCAAGCTCCGAGACGGCCTCAAGGTCTGCGCCAATGGCTGTAAACGACTGGGAACCCGAAAGTGTGGCTGGGCTTGTCGATACCGCGTAATCACTCCGCATCCTAAACAGTACAGTGTGCTCCTCGCACAATCGTAAATAAAGCAGTAAAACATGGCATAAGTACAGGATCGTAATAAAACCTCAAACTAGTTGTGGCCCCAAGAAATAAGACGAAATCAAGCTCTGGCTGAGGGGGGTCCCATATACCTCCCGGATGTGGATAGCGCGATAAATCAAGGAACAGGAATCAAGTACTCGGGGTCTTACGGGACACAAGTGGGCGTTCGGAAACCAAATATTTTCTATCACCCACCGATGCCTCTGCTTATTTCAATTTTAGTTGTTAAACAGGAATTTAAAGTGAACAATAAGTAAAGCTAGAATCCTTTCCAACATCAACATGCGGCAATACATCAACAACTGTGGCATTTGACAACACGCAACATCACTTGAGCAAGCGACTACGACGCGCAAGTCCAACTATCTACCAAACAACAGGTAATAGGATGTGTCCGAGGCAATATAGGGCTGCAAGGGATATCACGGGTACGGAAAACTAGAGCATCGCAACACAGATAGCAATAGATCAACAGGAGGGAAGTAAATACTATAAAAGTAAGATAGGTAGAAAGGGGGAGATGCTCGCCTGAAAACATTGTCGAAGGTTCATCCGAAGATCGGGGCGAAGCTCACATCAACTCAACGGCCTTATCCGCGAAGAACCAAAACACTAGAAGAAACACCGGATGCAATACTTAATACACGGCAGAAGATCGGCATGATGCATGTATGATGCATGGCATGGCAAAGGTGCGATGCAATTAGGTCATATTAAGCGGAACCGGGGTTCCGATAATTAATATATGGTTCAAGTTGTTTAAAACCCCCACATATTAAATGTTGTTTTACATGGCAAGAGATGATACGGGTTCGCTACACAAGTTTAAATGAGGCCGATATGAGACTAGATTTGCCCGCATATGGGCCCCATATTTAATTATTAGGTGAATCGGCATAAGGCCCCCAAACCACATGATATGCATGCGAGATGACTGATTTGATGTGCAACAATTGTATTATATTATGAAAATAGGGTTTCGGGAAGAGGTTCACACGTTGAGGGGTCTCGACGATCTTGGGGTTTCCGGGGTTCGGGGTCGGTCTCAGGGTCCAGGGTTCGACGGATTGGTCTCGGCGGAAACGTTCTCGGATTACTGGGGTCGTTCTTGTTGTTCGGGATGAAGCACTTGTCGCACCGAGGAGCCGGACTTGGTTCGGCGGTGGGGGCGCATCGGATACCACCGGGTCGGTGCCGTTCTCGTCGCATTCGCGATCTTCGGATCATGTCGACGATCATGGCATTCGGGGTGAAGCACTTGTCGCATCGGGGGTTCTCGGCGGACTCGGTGTCCGGGGTGAAACACTTGGCGTTCCTTGTCTTGTCGAAGGCCTTGTCGCATCGGCGAAGAACTTGGCGTCAACGGGGTCCGAGAAGGCGATCTTGACGCGGTACCGGGTTCGGGGTGTCGAGGCTTGGTCTCCGGGGTTCGTGAGGCGGACTTGGCGTGTCGAGGGGTTTTTCTCCGAGTCCGTGGGGCGTCCGAGAAGCAGGTCTTGTCAGGTCGGAAAGGAGGTCTTGCGGTTTCCGTGTCTTCGGTTCCATGAAGGCGCGCTTGTCCTTCGCGATGGCGAGCTCGATGTCCCGAGAAGATCTTGGCAGGGGGTCTTGTCGGCGGAACTTGTCGGGTCCCCGATTGATGTTAGCTCCTCTTCGGAACCTTGGTGTTGGATGTACTCGCGACACGTTTTTCAGCACAGCGTGCACGCGCGTCTGCGACAGGCAAACGGACACGGCAGGGAGGAACCGCAGCGGCTGCTTGCGTGGCACACGGACGGGAGGGTCTGCCGCCGGCGGGGACGAGCGGCGTCCGACGCGGACAGAGGGCGGCGCGGGTCGAGGGTGCGGCCAGGGCCGGCGCTGGGCGGCGGGCAGAAGCTGGGCGGCGGCGCGTGCACGGGAGGACGTGGCCGGCGGGAGGTGGCCCGACGGCGAGCTCGACGTGGAGGGGCGGTGGACGGCCATGGGGCAGACCGTGGCGTCGGAGGAGGAAGCTTCCGCGGCGAGCTCGGCCGACGCGGCAACGGGAGGCTCCGGCGGAGGGGCGCTGGCTAGAGGGAGAGGCGGCCGGGGTCGGCGGGGGCCGGCTCGCGCCGGGGCGAGGCCGCGGCAGGCGGTGGCGGCGCAGGCAGAGCGGCGAGGGCGCGCGCGGCGCGAGGCGGTGAGCGCGGGCGGGCTTGGCGGGGGAGGTGAAGCAGGAGGCGTGCGCGCGGTGCGGGGAAAGAGACGGGGGAGAGAGGAGGCAGGAGAGAGCGGGCCAGGGTGGGGCCTGCAGGGGCGGGTCCCAGGGGCAGCTGGCGGTTGGGGGCATGCGTGCGTGTAGTGCGTTCGTGTGTGGGGCGTGTGCGTGCAGAACCGAGAGGGAGAGAGGGCTGGTTGGTGGGAGTTGGGTGAGAGAGAAAAAGGTGGGGATGTGGGGAGCTGATGTGGCGGTTGGTGATTGGAGGGGGGGGAAGGGATAGCTGAGGTGGCGGCCTAGGATAGGTGGGAGTGATGTGGAGGGGAGAGAGGGTAGATTTTTAGGTGGGTTTAGGTTTAGATGGGGCGGCAGGTTGGACCGTTTGTAAAACCTGGGGGTGGTCGTTCGGGTCGAAACGGCCCGTTCGACTGCCCCCGCTAAAATAATTATAATTTTTGTTTAATTTAATTGGTCCGTTTGCAACCCGATAGCAACAAACAAAATAACTCCGGAGACCCGGGTTTTTGCGTTTGAATAAAGATGAGGCGTTTGGAAAATAAAACGGGGTTTGCGACACTATTTTTATGCAAACAACGCATGATGATGACGATGCAATGCACAAATCCAACGCGATTTTCTAGTAGTGGTTTTGCGGGATGCCACACTCTGCCTCGTACTACCTTTGCTCCTAACTACCTAACGCCGAGCTAAGTGCCCTCCTTTCCATCTCCGTCTTAGTAGAGCTTCCACCTCCTTTCAGTTGAAAAGCCAGTTCTTCCGAGCGGGAAGTCTTATGAATCTGAATTGTCACTTCTTTATTTTATGACTTCTTGTATGAACAAAGAAAAAGTGGAAAAAAGCCTTTTTGAACTTCAATTGATAAGGAAAGCGGGAAAGGTCCGATACAAAGGAAAGGGTTGCGAGGCTTAACGATTTTGAATATAGCAGTTGAGGTGGCACCTATTCCCCCGGGGCAGGGGTATATGCCCGTAGCTTTCTTCTGTCACTTGTGGAAGGTATGGCGTGATGGCTAGAATATACTCTGAAATATCACTGTACATAAATCGCACTGAGGTCACTCGAGAAGTAGCGGAAAAGAGGGACCCTTTTCTTTGCCTAAAGAAAGTTTTCATGGTGTCTTTTCTTTTTGTTGAGGTGCGCCAGCGGCGAGCAGTTGTATGACCTTATGTTCTACTATGTTGGCAGGTCACAGAGGCCACGAGCGAGTGAGTTAGGTAAAAGACACTAAGGTAACAGATATATATTCACTGTACTCTAGAAATGGAACTCGAAAGTGGTTAGTATTTCTGATTTTTCCCTAAAGAGATCCTTTTAGATTAGGTACTTTTTTGATTTTTTTCTCGACTCCATGGATAATGAGTTTCGATGTATTGGGCGTTTCCGTTTAGAAATAGAAGCTTTTTTGTGCTTGCTTGCGAGCATTGGAATGGCCTGAATGGAATGAATATTAAGATAAATAAAAGAAATAAAATAAACCATTGATAAAGTTATTCATTCTTATATTAATTTCCTATACTTGACCGAACTACTTCCAATTCCGTTATTTCAACTACACCAAATGATCTTTCGAATTGGTCAAGACTCTCCTGTTTATGGCCTCCTTCTATTCTATATGGTACCTGTTGTTGTTTCATTGAATTTGCTTCAGGCTCGCGATTATACTTTGATCGTTATGGATTGGTACCAAGATCAAGTCCTAGGCAAGCGGACCTAATTTTCGTAGCCGGTACGGTAACAATGAAAATGGCTCCTTCTTTAGTGAGATTCTATGAGCAAATGCCTGAACCAAAATACGTCATTGCTATGGGAGCTTGTACTATTACAGGGGGAATGTTCAGTACGGATTCCTATAGTACTGTTCGGGGAGTCGATAAGTCAATTCCTGTGGATGTCTACTTGCCGGGCTGCCCACCTAAACCGGAGGCGGTTATAGATGCCCTAACAAAACTTCGTAAGAAGATATCGCGAGAAATAGTTGAGGATCGAACTCTATCTCAAAAGAGAAATCGAAGTTTTACTACCAGTCACAAGCTTTATGTTCGGCGCAGTACTCATACTGGAACTTACGAGCAAGAATTGCTCTATCAATCACCATCTACTTTAGACATATCTTCAGAAACTTTTTTTGAATCCAAAAGTATCCTACAAATTAGGAAGGGCTCTTTTGTGCAGAAAAAGAAAGAGCAGGGCAATCTTTCAAACTTGCATTCGAAATGTGAAATATTTATACAAAGGGGGAGAGATCAAGACAATGCAGCAGGGTTAGTTATCTAATTGGCTAGTCATGAGGTGGTTCATAGATCTTGGGATTCCATTGCTATCATTTTATATGTATATGGTTACGTTCCCAATGTGCTTATGACGTAGCACCTGGTGGATCTTTAGCTAGCGTGTATCATCTTACGAGAATACAGTATGGTATAGATAACTCAGAAGAAGTATGCATAAAATTCTTTGCCCAAAAGGATAATCCTAGAATCCCGTCTGTCTTCTGGATTTGGAGAAGTGTCGATTTTCAAGAACGCGAATCTTATGATATGGTGGGAATCTCTTATGATAATCATCCACGCCTTAAACGTATCCTAATGCCTTAAAGTTGGATAGGCTGGCCCTTACGTAAGGACTATATAACCCTCAATTTCTATGAAATAGAAGATGCTCATTGAATGATAAGAAATTCATGCTCACTTATACAACACAACTCCAGATTTGATTCAAGTCAAGGAAGATTTTTACGTTCTGTTCCTAGACGAAACGGAATACCTATTATATTCGAATTCATTCCTATTATACGGGTCCAGATAGACTGAGCAAAAAAGGGCTTCATTTCGATTCTCCAATTTGGAAAATCACATATTAATTTCCTTCGTATGAACTGCAAAATACGATGACTCAAAGAAGTTCCCTACCACGAACTTTGTACCGCGCGCATTACTTAGAACAACTAGGAAAGTAAGATAAGCAAGAAATCCAAATATTCGGAATAGCGGAATAAGAAATGCAAAAAATGAAGAAAAGGGAACCTAATCTCACCTCCTTCTGTACCATAAAGAAAAGAACCTGAGATTTTGACCCACCCTTCTCTAAAAGAAAAAGAAGTGTCTCTATTTAGAGATTTCTCTACTTAGATGAATAAATCATACTCCATCTATATTATTCACTAATATGTATCCAATCCATCTCGAGTAATTTGTATCAATACCTATTCGGTAGATCCTTTTTTCTGTGCTAGGAACCAGATTTGAACTGGTGACACGAGGATTTTCAATCCTCTGCTCTACCAACTGAGCTATCCTGACCATTTATTGTGCATCATCCTAGTAGAGTACTTGTATCTATGTCAATTAAAGGGACTAAAAAAGAAAAAAGTATTCTAAAATTGGACTTAGTAAATATAAGGATAATGATATGGATTGTGAATGACTTACTTAATAATAGGGATGACTTGCCTATACTATAATATGTTCATTTGTATGAATGGGATAAGATCGGGGATCGTCACTTACTTAGAACTTTCTACTTTTTAAAGTAGAGACTTAACTGACTGGGTAAACTGTTTGCGGGCAAATCCTAAACTATTGCATTATTTTTTGGAAGGTCCGACGCAAATGAATTGATAATCCGACATGAATTCACTTAACCAGCATTTGATAGATTATCCAACCCGGATTCCGGCGAAAAGACTGGAATTCTAGGAGGACTATAATGAGGAGGACGACAGACCAAATCACGATCTACTACAAGGAGAAATGGTGGTTCGAGTCCACGTCGTGAGATTTCGAAGAATAGGAATTTCATGGCCATAATGTGCTTTTTTTCCTCGGATTCATTGGAACCCTCTTTTTCCTCGCGAAAATGGTTCCTATAAAGCAAACTAAGAGCGGGGAAGGAACTAGGGCGGGCATAAGCTCACCAATTAGGATGCGTGATTGACGCATCTTTTTTTTCAAATGATCAGGGCTTTTCCTTTGGGGCTGGGAGGGTAACAACCAGGGAAGGGCACCTGCTCTCCAATTTCGATTCTTTGTTATCCGTACCGAACTTATCTGTTCCAAACGCGAGAGTCATTCTTTCGATTTAGTAGAGCGATAATCCATATTTTAGGAGTATACTGGGCGAATTCTTCTAAGAAATAAGAAAAGTAGGGCAATAGTTGACTCTTCGCACTTACCCCATCTCAGCTTTCATTGAAAATTGCGTCAATAAAATGATCAAAAACCACCGGGTCGAGTTCGCTTCTCCCTTCCTTTTGGTGTTTAGGATGTGAAGTTGATATAAGAAGAGAGGAAAGGGGAACTGCTTGACAAGACTAGCTAGGCTGACCTTCCAGCCATACTCCATCCAAAGGCCCATGAACGGAAGTGCTAAAGGTTTCATGTGATGCTGACCTCAATGAACCTCGAGAATTCGTTCATCCCTTCGCTCCGAGGATTGGTCGAGTACTTGGCCACATGCATGAGTAGGCCAGTTGCCGGGATGTCCCATTAAAAAGGCAGGTCCCATATTTGAAATAAGAAAATCAGATCAGATAGCGCTCAAGAGGAGAGTCTCCATACGAGAAATCCTTCACTCGCAGGGAATTCAAATAGATGTGTTGAAGATCATCAAAGAAAGGAAAAAGACTGAATTCGATCCATCTCCTCCCTTTTCTTTAAACCAAGAGCTACTCCTCCCTTTCTTTTTTGATTTCATTTCAATACGATTTCGTTTGTGTTCATGTTTTCAATTTAGAACCCCACGGGAGTGAATAGAAAAAAGCAAAATACCCCTGTGATACGCCTTCCTTTACCTATTTCTAGATAGATTGATGTTCAATGGAGGGAAACTTGCCATTCCTTCTTTCCTTTGAAATTGTACATGTATTTTATTCTTAACTAATTGTATCCTTTTTGTTCCCATCGAGCTTTCTTGCCTAGTGACTAAGGATTTTCACACTTGTTGTGTCTAGGCTGCTAAGATTTTCTCATAAAACACTAACAGAAGTGTTAGAGGGATTGATTCACTTTCGATAAGAATCCAAAAGCAAGTTCCCTATACTACCTTCTTTCCCTCCTCTGTTTCTGTCTTTAAGAGGCTGTGCATCCGGCAGGAATCGAACCTACTTTTTGACCCATTTTGTCTTTCTAGATTGGTGGGCGCTTTCACCATTCAGCCATGGATGCTTTAGTGAGTGAACTAGGTTTTTATTTGAGAGCGAACTAGGTTTTTAGTGGTATTCCTTCTCGATCTTCTATTTCTTCCGTTAAGGGAGATTCGGGAAAAGATGGAATAGGAAGACGTGTTTCCAGAACGAACAAGAACGAGTAACGGGGAAGAAGGGGAAGTTAGCAAAGTTAGACAAGATTGGAATGTGCATAGGAACATGTATTGATGTACCAGATCGGCTAATGCTCCCAGGTTGATGCGATGTATTCCACCAGTTGACTGGAGACTTTATTATTGGTATATCGATCGGTCCAGCACGGATTGAAATAGGAGCCGGTTCGACAGGAAGCTTTTGAAAACGCAGTGCACCCAGGTAAATAAGGAACAAGATGAATACAGAAGTTAAACGAGCATCCCACACCCGAAAGGTACCCCACATAGGCCTCCCCGAAACCCCCAGTCACTAACGTAAACAAAGTAGAAAAAGCACCAATTTCTGTACCGGTTCCGGAAGAGCGAAGAAAAAGGGGATGTTTTGTTAATGGGAACAAGGAACTGTTTATAGCTGTCGCGATATAAATAACTATACTCATCCGAGCTGTAGGAACATGTACATACGAAATACGAGAATTTCCACCTTGTTGAAGATCTGGTGGTGCTACCCGAAGACTTAAATGAATAGCCATCGCTGTTAAGAACAACCGAGATCCAATGAGAATTTGCGCGTAGCTTTTTGTCTTTGACATAAAAAAATAAGGTTGTAATAACGAAACTGACATTTTGTTTTCCTTGCCTTGCAAGTGGAACAAGAAAGACTATCTAGTTATTTTGATTCTATAAACAATCAAAGGATTTCCATGGAATGACGGAATTCACCTTGCTTAGTTTTCGCTCCGCTCGTGCGTGGCACTCCTTGCTTGCGGAGCGGCATATCGGAAAAATCAGGATTGACTTTCTATACGGGCTCGGACTACTTCAAGTATAGAGACTTCTTATATTTCTGTTTGAAATATTCAGAATACTGCTCTACGAGGAGGCTCCCTGCCTCACTTTTTTGTCTTTCGACATTCCCCCTCATTTCATTAATGAGTTTCATTAATTTAAGCCGGTCCTCTTGATCCGAAGAGTTAAGATTCAACTCATCGGACAAAGTGGAAAGGTATGCCTCGCATTTGCGTTGCTTGCCATAGGTCGAAAGTTTTTCCGACAAGCACCTTTTTACATCCTCGCGGGACGGGCCTTCCACGCCCGATTCATTTCCTGCTGGATCACGCTCCTGAGCCTGAGCCTCCAATATGTGTTCCATGGGAACTTCTGGGAGATCCCCCAAGTTAAAACGGGGCTCCCGTTGTTGTACTTCTTCGAGGGAATCTGGTGCCGTGGGGATCTGGCCCGAAAGCCCACGGAAAAAAGAAGAGGACGGAGCGGAGTTGGATTAGAGAAAGTTCTCTGTTCCGAACATTTCCTGGAAGTAGACGACACGTTTTAAATCTGAAAGCTGGCATGGCATATTTCGTTGAATCAGTCTTTTTTGCCACATCGTGTATAAAGGGAATCGAACCCGTGTCTTCGACATGAAAAGACGATATCCTAACCTCTGGATGAAAGGGACCACACTAGAGCACTGAACATTTGTTTTTATCTACGAAGAGTTGAGTTGCTACCTCGGGGTGTCGACTTAGCTATTTGCCGATAAATAAGCACAGCCTTCTACCCATTATGTCAATGATTAGGTAGAGCTCTTACGGGGGCTAGGTTACCAGGATACGACCGTTCCGCAATAGAACATGGCACTAATGTATCCCCTAAGGTCCCAGCACCTTTTGATCAATACCGAAATCATAACATTAACATTTCTATGAGAATTGGAGATTGCTCTACTGGACCTGAGTAGTGAGTGTTGACTCATGCGAGTCACTCCTTCTCCGCTTTGACTTCTTGGCTTTTCATTGGTATCCGTCTTTCACTTAAGCTAAGCCATTGGCATGACCATTCGGTCTGCCCGATGGTCTTACTCTTTTTTCTACAGCTTAGAGGATCTCGCAATCTATGGCTCAGAAAGCAGGTTTCTGTTTGGTGTGTCGCTGACACTGCCTCTCTACTTTTCGGTTCGGGCTTACTACTCCTGGGGCTAGGGGACTGGTATCTACATCCGAGGCCACAGGCAGTTGTTCCTGCTGTGGGTCCAGAATTGTTGTATAATGGCTTAGACTAAAATAACACCGAGACTAAACTAAGAGCTGAGTCAGTAAAGTACTTATAGGATTTCAAACATTACCTATTACTGCATTATTTGTTGCTGCGAGTCAAGAAAAGAAAGTGTGGAGCTCCGTGAAGAAGCAAGTTCAATTACTCAAACGTTGGAACTATTGTAAAACACATTCCGTCGCCCAAGATCAGATCACGAAATCATTCTACGATCGATCGAGTTATTCTCTATATCTTTATATCAAATAAGAAGATAGAGAGACTCGGCTTCAAGATGGATATTGACCATCTGCACATGCTCATTCTACTCCTCCACCGAGAAATCCGGACTACAATCTTCAGACAGAGGGTCCCTTCGATAAACTACTTGTCTCATTGGGAATACCCTCTTATGGAGAGCTAGATTCCGTAGTGGAGTTGACTTAGCTAAATTAGCAACTTATCGATCTGCTGTAGCTTTTCAAATCCACTCTAACCGAACTATGTTAATTATGGAATACCGCCTATCCTTAGAAAATAAGATTGTCCTTGTACTTGCTCTCTCATTCCTGGGAGTCCTTCAAGGGTATCAGATCTTGAAACTGGTTTTTCTTTCGCGCTTCCCCTAGCGCAGGCAGTAGTAGTTTGATAGCGAGTTCACCTTCCTAGTAACGTTTGCTCATTTCATTCATTCTCATTCAAATCTACTTCTAAGGCATGTGAAGTACCAGTTGTGGACAGATCCCTTGGCAGAGTATCAACTTGAGATTCTTCTTTCACCCTCCAGGAGTTCGGTTCTTTTCTTTCTATATCAGAATACGACGTAGAGGCTGAGCCTGCCGATTGATCAGACTAGACGGGGACATTCACTTCTATAGAAAAATAGGTGTGTACTGCGCAAAAGCTTCTCTTTATGAAACCCCTCTGAGTCGTCTATAGCCGCCAAATCCCTTTTGATTCTGTTGTCAGAGGTGCCTTTCAATTTCATTGACCTTGGTACTGCATTTCATAGATACCTTTGCTATTACAGTAACGCAATTCTCCATTGAACCCATTGACCTAGGTACCGAGTCTGTTATGCGTACGTCTTTTCGGACTCTTTATTTGTTTGTGACAACAGAAATTCAAACATGAGAAAAGGGGATCATTCCATTTGGACACACCCATCTATCTCATCTGACCTCTCCGAATTCCGAGTAACGAACCATGGGCTATAGATGGTTGGGGCATATCATAATCCGGAGGGAGTGGTCTTAATATCGATGTCTTTCTTTAACCTTTGGGAGGTCGAACCACTGAACCTATTTCTTTGACCTTGGGACCGATAGGAAGAAGACAAAAAAGCAAGGACGAGTGGAACGAAGGAGACTAGACTAGCGTTAGGAAGGACAAAGGAGACAGACAGAATTGACATCAGAAAAAGAAAAAAGGACTTTTTGAAGTTTGAGTGAGGATCTTCCATTTCGGAGAATCGGCTAAAAAACGCGGAATTGTCTTCGCCTTTGTAAGTCCAGCCTATCTCGCTTTTAGCCTTCATGGTGAATGGCCCACCCTTTCTTTGAACCTTGTCAATGATCGAACGAACTTACAGATATGAACTGAGTGCCATTTGATGAGTAAGATCGAACAAGGGAGAGGGATATGGAAAGGATGAAGTAATGAAAGAGGAAGTCATTGCTAGTAGTAACGACTTGTCACGATCCATTGGTTCATATAGAATCCATGTCCTATGTCTATCAAAAAACATTCTTTTCGCTAAGCGTATATAATAAATAGAGTGAAAGGGTCCACCCCGAAACCAAGGGGTACTAACTAACAGCTGAGTCCTCTCGAACCGCAGGAGATAGTGCCCCATCATACGGCTCACCAACTTCACTTGCCTCTAATGGGGGCTCGCTCCGGGCGTTCGGATCACTTACTATACACGGCCCTACGAAGGGGTTAGGAGCGTTTTCAAGATGATTCTTTCTTTGTCGAGACGAAAAAGGAACCTCGATTGAAAAATGTGAGTCTGTTTTGCCCACTTTATCCATCCCCCTCTATCAAAATGATCAAAAAGGCATTTCAAATGCTTCTTATTCCCGTGTTTGATCTTATCCATCTCTGCCCCGCTTCCATGTGGGCAGAGACCCCTGTAGAGAATGAAGAGGAGCCAAGGATCTTACTCTCAAGAGTGCTTCGATAGGCTCCACTCTCTCCCCTGAAAATAGTCAGGCTCCGTTAGCCTAGGCTGAGATGGGGATAACGAGTCGACGATTGAAGCCCCAACGTTCTGCCATACACTGGACAGGGGTAAGCTCTGTTAAATGTGTAGAGCCAAGTGTAGTGTGGTGTAGTAGTAGGCACTTCTAGGCCCCTTCCCGGCTACTGGATCACTCTAGTGCTTCGGGTACTACGGACCCTCTGCCATCCATTGCAGCAGAGCCGTTTCATGAGCGGGGGGGGCTAAGCGCAGTTCTTTGAATCAAAGGTTTCATGAAATAGAAATCGATTTCTTTTTAGAATCTGGATAGATGGATGGATCTATCTTTCTATTCAGATATCTTTTGCAATCAGCCCCAAATCCTTGATTTGGCCAGGAAACAAAGCACTGCTTTGGGCCCGGAAGCGAAGGGAATGAGCTCGGCTGCTTCTCCTCCACACTTCTTTATTTCTCCGTGCCCCTTCCGCATGCGCTTCGCGCGCCATTGGCGCTTTTCTCTCCTCTTATTTCTTCATTGGAGGGTTCGGATGGACTTCGCCGTTCTTTCCCAACGAAAATGGAAAGGGCTGTATCACATCGAGATGTCGATTCGTTTTCCGCCCCAAATGAGATGGGGATTAGTCACCTCTGTCCCTTCATCTTTTTGAAAGGAATCGAGGCCCGCCCGGCTCGCGTCGTTCCAACAACCGACGGGGAGTACCTCAGTATACGATCACACGCAGTAACTGGGAGTCCTATTACACCTAAGGCCAACTTCCATTCACCTAAACCCAGGTTCATCTCGTGTAGTGATTGCGGACTCGTACAAGGATATGGAGTCGACGGTTGATGTATCAGACTCGACCCTGTCTTTCGTAGCATGCATTCCCATCGTGTTGCAACTGATTCGGTAAGCTACGTGTCCGGTGCACGGAAAACTGCCTTCGGTCTCCCAACCTTACTCATGGCAACCTTCCGCCTCCCAACGACCTATAACGCTAGTCACTATCCCACTGGGGCTAGGAAGTAAGCCCCACAACCCAAAGCGGCGAAGAACAAATAGAATTTGCTACAAAAGCCGGCTAACAGGAGTATCCTGCGTATGAGAACATTGTAATGGAGAAGGTCATAGCCGAAATAGGATTCGTTTGGGCGTAGAGCGCCCAAATCGCTATATATTTGACACGGGTTGCCGTAATGCTGAACTATGGTGAATGCATCTATCGTCATTGATGCATAAATAAATATACCCTAGTAGTGATTGAATTCCTTCTATGGTTCCACATGAGAAACCAGTACGAATATAACCTACATGTCCAATCGAACTATGAGCTAGAGGTCTTTTGACTTTCGTTTGGGCCATGGCGGCCAGTGCTCCTAAGATCATAGAAGCAATGCTGCAGAAAAAGAAGATTTGTTGTAATGTACCCCCATAGGAAGCAACATAGAAAACACGTGACATATTTGCAGAAATAGAGATTTTAGGCGCAATAGAAAGGAATGTTGTCACCGGGGTGGGTGAACCCTCATAGATATCAGGTGCCCACATATATAGAGTCACAAGAGAGATTGAGTCCGAGGGAGAGGGGGGTTTTCTTGGGCTCGAGAGATTAATAGATAGGGCCCCACAAGTTGTTATTCCGCCGCTGGGGAATTCACACAAAAGGGAAGGACTTATTCTCAACGAAAAAAGTGCTCTCTGAACCGAAGTGTGAAAGTTGTTTTTCATCAGACGGCTGTTCACGTAACTCCACTCTCGGCTTGGATTTATATATCCATTTGGTCCGCTCTCGGCCATTCCACACGCTGCCTAGCAGAGACGTGGTTATCTGAAGTGGATTCTCTCTTTGTAGTAGATGCGAACCTGCTGCTCAGTGGGCGGGCGCAATTAGCTACATGGACCCCTTTCTTTATGTTGTTGCCCGCGCTTTCCCGGGGCCGAGCCGGAATTCTTATTAGAACGTCGGCAGGCAAAGCCCGAAGGAAGG